>SNQJ01S0063624.1:16129-32244 GCA_010110895.2 Picea sitchensis
GGGATTATTCATGGGTATTAGTTCCAACCCACTTACCTAAAATTATTACTTTGAGTGAACATTTAATTTCCTTTTGAGTGTATGAGAGCCCAATCAGTAAAAACAAGTAAGAGGGGTTGGTGGGAAAAGTTACATCCCATAGTTATGAGAGAATAGGGGCTAAGTATAATCAACCTGGGGGAATGTGAGTCAACTCTCATAAGTAAAAGAGAAATTTGAGTGGCCATTGTGGGTAGTTTTTGCATGGATTTTTTGGACCAACAAGGGAGTGGAAAGCATTGGATCTTGAAGGAAACCATAGTAGTTGTTGTGGGAATCTTTCCAGAGCACATGTTGCATGAAGAAGAAGGTTGTTAGCCCTGTAGATAGGGATATTTTGTGTGAGTGGTTTTCCCTTGAACAATGGGTTGTTTTGTCATTTTTCTTGGGACAATTAGCATCCCTAGACTCCCCAACAATAGATATGCCTAGCCAACCTTGTGTTGGATCCCTGGAGAGAAGTGGGAAGGCCTAAGGGACTATGTGCAGTGAAGGGGGATCCCAATTCCTTGGGTTGTATAGGTTCTATTAGGATCTGATCCAAACCCCTCTCCATGGGTCATTAGTTAGTAGGATATGTTTTCTATGTAATAACGGTCGACATTAGTTAATAGGACCTAATAAATAAAGGAGAATAATTCATTGTAAGAAGACCTAATAGAAGCTTTCGCTTCTAGAAATATCTTCCTCTAGACGTTTCCTTAGAAGGTAGAATTAGTATAAATAAGAGTAGGAGGCATTGGATATTTTGTCTTGGATATTATTTTAATACAGATCTGCTCTGCTGGAGGTTTCCCCCTCGAAGAGGCAAGTGAACATGGTTACCATTAATAAAGGTGTTCTTTCTGGTGTTATTATGGTATTATTCCGATATTGTTCTGATATATCATTGTTGTTCTATCATTTCTTGCTAAACATTTATGTTCTTCATGTTATATTACATATGTAATATTGCAAGTGGTATCAGAGCTCTTTCCCGGGAAAGACTTGTGGGGATTTTTTTTTCAAGGTAGAGACATATTCCCATGTATTTAAGCTACAAAGATCTATCGTTACATGCATAAACCCACGGTCAGGGAGTCATACAGGCAGGAAATAAAAGTGGTTCTTAAGAGCACATCTATTGGCCACCCTTGTAACCCCTATTGGTACCTCTTCGAGTGGTAGCACATCATACAACACCTGTATACGGATTGGCCTAGGCATCTTGAAGCCCTTCGTAGATAAATCAATTGATCACCTGAATGTTATAGTTTCATTGAGAAAAAAACTTGGGAAGAGACTCTCTAGTACCTAGATAGTCAGGTAGTATAGCTAACGGAACGGTCTAGCCTCCTTAATTGGCGCCCTGAGATATTGGGTCAAGTACTACTGTTGGACCTTTCACGTATATAAGAGATTTATAGCACAAGGAAAACCCTTGGTTGTAGACATCCTGCAAACCCTAACCCTTGGGATGACAACGAATGACCTATTTCATTCCAAATTGTCCCCTCTCACATTTTTTTGCTACAGAAACACTCCCTGCCAACATTTTTTATTATTGAGAATTTGGGAATTTTGCCACTACAGAAGTATTCAGGGTGGTGTATAACTCTGCAGGAGTAAAATATATAAAAAAAAATTAGTCTGGAGCCCGTCAACACCCTTATTTGTAACCTATTCCACGTCATTACTCTCTTCATTCTGATCGCAGTTGTTACATGCCAAATGTGCACACCTAGGTATCTCACCCTAAGTGTCGCAAAGTGACGTATGCACCTCAGTAAGTGTCACATGTGTTATCACAAGGGTCGTATGCACCTTATCAAGTGTCACATTCACTTTGTGAGGTGTCACCACCCCTTGAGACCATTAAAAAAATTGTTCATGACACCTAAGTCATATGGGAGGAGGAAACCCATAATTTCTAGGTCAAAACACACTTTTTCCTTGGAAATTTCGACCCTTTTTTGAGCATTTATGAAGGGTGGTGCTCCCCTATCCATATTGGGGGTGGTCACAAGGAACCCCCTCTACCACTATAGAGGACTTCCACTTCTAGTATGGTGCTCTGTCTCTCATTGTCAGGGAGCGCCATTATTTTTTAGAGAAAAGGGGGATCTCCCCCACCTTATTATATGAGCCAACTCTTTGAGATGGGGTTAGTTTTGTTCGACCCTCATGATTGGGCCTCATCCTAGGATCTAATACAAACCTCAAGGATCCATATAATCAACCATAACCTTCATTTTCTCATGGATTTTATGCCTCTCAAGCCTATATATTGAGGGCTTTCCAAGGTGAAGAGAGGAATCTAGATCTAAGCATATCAAACCTCTGGTCTAGTGTGGAAGTAATCAATCAGAGTATCATCATATTGCAAGGGATGGATGAGGAGAGCTTGGAGAGATTGTTGCTACATCAATCATAGTATATAATTATTCTCTTTAGGTTCTCATTTGAATATACTTGGCCTATTTCCTTCAAGCCTGTGTATTCTTACATGTGCTTGTCTCTTGTTCCTTCAATATTTGTAGATGAATTTGTTTGATCTAGTATTGTAGAGTAGGAGGTAGTGTTTTTTCTTTGTTTCCTATTGCAGGTATCAATTTTCACCAGGGATTTTGGATATAAAGCTCGGATTGGAAGTAGCAAGGACAAACTTCGAAACAAGGTGCATCAAACCCTTTCTCCCTCTCTCTTTTTGATTGGTTAAAGTGAATTCAAAGGGGTGTTAGTGTCCATTTGTAGTGTTTATGCCTTTTTTTCCCACGGTCCCACCCCTTTCTGAGACACCCTTATTTGACACCTATCCCACTAGACTCCTCTCCTTGTCCTAATCACCTTAGTACATCTCACTTTTTGTGGCCTAGATTTTTGTCCTAACACCTCATCCATTACCTAAGTTACTATCATGCCAACCACTAGAGCTCAAACCCAAGAAGACTAGGAGGCTAGGTTGTCTAACTTAGAAACGCAAATGGAATCCATCACCACTACCATACGAGTCGAAGTCAAAGAGTCCCTCCAAGCATAAGTCAGAGTATCCATCCATGAATCCATGTAGCAATTCACAAAAGGAAAGTAGGTCAAGCCCAATACAGAGGACCCTCATCATTCTCGTTATGGTCATACTCATTCGTCCCACTCCCCTTGGGGTTCTCCACACTCTTCGAATAAGGTGCCCAAAGTTGACATGCATAAATTTTGTGGATCCAACCCAACAGGGTGGGTCTCTCAAATGGAACAATACTTTTCCCTCCATAATATTTGGGATGATGAGACCAAACTCCATGTAGGGATTTTGTACCTGGATCGAGAAATATGAAAGTGGTGGAAGTGGCATAAGAAATGGTATCCAAGAATACCCACTTGGAACATGTTCACTAAAGTAATTTGTGCATGTTTTGATAGGGAATCACATTTTTTGGGTAGACTCACCAAGATGCACCAAACTAGATCAGTCACATATTTCATCACTACATTTTAACAGTTGGTTATTAGGACTGAGGGATTATCTAATGCATTTTACCTTGAATGTTTTATTAGTGACTTAAAGGAATCCATCCGGGGTCATGTGAACATGCATCATCCTATTACATGGTTACAAGCCTATCAATTAGCAAAGGAAGTTGAGACCATCCTTTAGGCCCCACCCATGAAGGCTCTAGCTCTCAATCGTCCTCGCCCCAGAGCTCACCCAACTCTGAAACAAAAATTGAAGGTCCAAAAGGTATCTCTGGCAGAAATGGAAGAACGTCGCAAGAAAGGAATTTGCTACTATTGTGATGAAAATTATTCCTCGGGGCATAAATGTAGAGAAAAAAAGTTCTTCGAGATTGATGCATCAACTTCCTCTCCCTATGAAGGCATCCTATCATATGAGGCTCCTGACCCAGAGGAGGCTCAACCAAGTGAGCATGATGAAGCTCTAATAGTAACCCATGTGGAACCAGAGGAAACCGTCATATCGCTTCATGCACTCTCAGGTATTTTGGCCTTGCAAACATTGAAGCTCAAGGGCTACATCAAACATAGGTCAATGGTGGTATTGATTGATAGTGGTAGCACCCATAATTTTATTCATCGCAGGCTTGTTGATGAGATCCATTGCTTTGTCCACCTTATTTATAATTTTCAAATCCTCATCGCTAATGGTGGTACTATCAAGTGTGGGGGCCATTGTGAGAATGTCAAACTCCAAATGGGTGATTATCATATGAAAACCCACATGTTCTCTATTTCCATGGGTGGTTGTGATATTGTATTAGGAGTGGAATGGATTCACACTCTGGGGCCAATCATAATGGATTATCAAGAATTATATATGAGCTTCACCCAAGACGCTCACTCCTATGCCCTCTGAGGTCTCCAAGCGGGTTCTCCTGAAATCATCAGCTCTCATAGGATGGAAAAATTGTTGAAGAAAGCACACCATGGTGTCATTTCTCAATTTAATTCCATTCGGGTCATTGAACACGCCTCTCAGGTCATTCCTCCTACCCTGTAAATCATCTTGGACAAGTACCCCAAGGTCTTTGAGGTTCCCACTACCTTACCTCCTTCCATGGGTGAGCATGATCATAATATCCCTCTCCTTCCGGGAAGTCAACCCCCCAATGTACGTCCATACATATATCCATTTTCTCAAAAAAATGAAATAGAAAATATGGTATAGGAATTACTGGATACATGGGTAATTCTCCCTAGTACCAACCCATGTTCTTCACCAGTGATGATGGTCTTAAATAAATAAGGTACTTGGCGCATGTGCCCTTATTTTCATGCCCTGAATAAACTAACCATCAAAAATAAGTTTCTCATTCCTGTCATTGATAATTTGTTGGATGAAATCCAAGGTTCCTGTGTATTCACCAAATTATACCTTTGTTGTGGCTATCACTATATTGTTGATTAATTGGGTTGGTTTTCATTGATGTCAACCCTTGAATAAAGTCTGGTAGCGAATTCCGATAGCACAAAGGTTTGGGTAATGGACCCAATTTTTTTTTATGGATAATGGTATGAGTTTTGGTATATTTACAGGTAANTTGTTGATTAATTGGGTTGGTTTTCATTGATGTCAACCCTTGAATAAAGTCTGGTAGCGAATTCCGATAGCACAAAGGTTTGGGTAATGGACCCAATTTTTTTTTATGGATAATGGTATGAGTTTTGGTATATTTACAGGTAAGACTACTCTAGATGGATAGTACATATCATGTCATTTCTGGTGGTATGTGAAACACCACATAAATCCTCACAGTTAGAGAGTTATGGCCATGTGAATTTGGAGAACCCTCATGAGTCATCTAGAAGCCCCAAAGAGTCAAAGTGTTTTCAAAATAAATTATTTAAATAATAAAGTTAATGGAGAACTCCCTAAAATAAGGAAAGTGGGATGCGACATGAAAGTATAAATAAGAGGCAAGTCTCTCTCATTTAATCACACTTGAACATATTGAATATCTTTTGTTGTGTAAGGCTTATTGCAAGTACTCATTGATACATCTGAAGTTGTGAAAGTCTGAGCTAGTATGAAGGGTTGACAGCGAAAGTTTCATAATTACAATGAATACTAATAAACCCTAATTTTTTAGGCATACGCGGGCTGACAATGTATTAAGGCGCATACATACACGGGTTGGCATTGTATTAGGGTGCGTACATGTGGGTAAATCCATGGAAACTTGAGAAGATGAAGATGCAAAGGTTCTATATTCTGAGATCAAGCTCCTAAGAATTTATACAGTGCTTAGATCTATCCATTGGTTCAAAAGGTATGTCTTATTTCTATGAATAGTTGGATTTTGATGTATGCATGAGAAATGGTTATGGATATTTAAGGATTCTCCCTAGAGAGACTAGTGGTTGCATGGGATATTCTATATAAGTCAGATATGCAGAAATACAGTGTTGGTATATTTATCATTGATACTTCTTGTTGAGGAACATCTTTTATTTCTTAGCATATGGCTAAGGGTTTTTGTGGTACATGGTTGATATCTTGCATTGGTTGATGTATTTAGAGGTTGAATATCATAAAGGGTTTGAAGTCTAGATCATGTGAGGGTTATTATACATGTTCATGATTACACACACTTATGGCACATGACTAGAGAGAGATATAGATTTTTTGGGTAAAGGTTATGTATGAGGATGGATGCACAGGGTACAGATACAGTCTAGATATAGTGACATGTTACAGATCTATGTGAAAGAAGTTACAGAGGATCATAAGTTTTTAGAAGAAAGAAAACCCTAGTTTTTAGAAGGCATACGCAGGCTACATAATAGTTTGGTCGCGTACATAAATGGGTTGCACAACAAATAAGGTGTGTACATACGTGTGATGCAGAACTATAGGTCACGTATCTGTTGTATTTTGGTTGATACATGTTCAGTTCAGGTATAGGTTGATTGCAGGGCAGTAGTACAGGTTGGTTGCAGGTCAGTGTTACAGGTTGGCACAACTGTACAGTGGTATATCTCATAGTGATAGTGTGACAATGGTTCCATCATTCTACTTCTAAATCAGGGTGGTTGGATGGGGCAAGCACTAGTGGTTGTAGCCAACTTCTGATTGTAGTCGAAGAACATGGGGGGTTGCAGCCTCCTTCTGGTTGTAGCTAGATAATTGAGGAGTTGGAGCTTCCCTCGGGTTGTAGCCTAAGAAACTAGGGGGTTGGAGCCTCCTTCCAGTTGCAGCTGGAAAACAAAGGAAGTTGGTTCTTCCAATGAATGTAATTCTTAAAGACATATAATAAAAATCATTCTGTGGTTTTCTCCCGCTTTGGGTTTCCACGTAAAACACCGGTGCATTGCGTATGTGTATGATTGCTCATTTTTTCATTGTTTATTTACTCTACAACTATTGGATGATAATGCTACATTGATATAACACTTGCATTTTATGGTGAAAAGGGATTAAATTGCTCTATGACTAATTCACACCCCCCCCCCTCTCAGTAATCCAACATAGATCTGGATGAAAGAGGTAGATATTTCGAAGACTGCTATTAGAACTCATGAAGAACATTATGAATTCTTGGTCATGCCTTTTGGCCTTTGTAATGTCCCATCCACCTTTCAAAGCCTCATGAATAAAATATTGAAACATTAACTTTGGAATTTTGTCTTGGTTTTCTTGGATGACATCCTCATTTATGACAAAGTCCTTCACTTGTTGCAGGAAAACATATTGTTTATAAAAAATACCAAATGCTCATTTGGAGCTAGCGAAGTGGAATACTTGGGACACATTTGCAGTCACGAATGGGTAAAAGTGGACCCCAAAAAGATACAAGCTATTCAGGAGTGGACGTGACCCAGACCTTAAAATGCCTAAGGTATTTTCTTGGTCTTACAAAATATTACAGGAAATGTTTCCACCATTATGGTAAAATTGCTAAGCCCTTGACCGACCTCCTTAAGAAGAATGCATTTCATTGGACACCTGCTATTGATCAAGCCTTCACAAAGTTAAAGAGGTCCATGTGCACTACTCCTATCCTAGCATCTCCTGACTTCAATAACACCTTTGTGGTATAGGCGCAATACTCACACAAGATGGTCGACCTTTGGCCTTTACTAGCCAAGCATTGAGTGGTTGCAATCTGGTTAGATCTACATATGAAAAAGAAATGATGGTCATTCTCCATGCGGCGCACACATGGTGGCCATATCTCTTGGGACATCATTTTCAAATCAAAACAAATCACCATTGTTTGATTTTTTTTTTGGAGCAATCACTATCCTCCCCAGAACAAAATAAGTGGCTGACCAAAATATTGGGTTATGATTATGAAACCATATACAAAAGGGAAACGATAATATAGTAGTCGATGAATTGTCAAGACAACATGAGGAGGATGGATCCCTCTTTTTCTTATCCTTATCAGTCCCTGATTGGATTGAACAAGTACACCAAGAGTAGCTAACACACTCAACTATATCCAAGATAATTCAGTGACTTCGGGAGGACCCTAATCCTCCCATCAACTATACTTAGCAGGACAATATTCTCAGATATAAGGATCGACTAGTTTTATCACCCTCTTTAACACTCAAGTCAAGGTTATTAAATGAGTTGACTCATCAGCTATTGGAGGTCACTCGGGGTTCCAAAAGACATATTCTCATGCCTTTCATTCTTTTTTTCTGGGCAGGAATGAAAAAGGATATCCTTCACTTTCTCACAAAATGTGAGGTGTGCCAACATAATAAAGGTGAAACTATCAAGTCTCCAGGAACCCTTCAACCCATTCCCATTCTAGCTTCTATGTGGACATAAATCTCCATGGATTTTATAGTGGGCCTTCCTAAACCTGGGAACAAGTATTTCATCATGGTGGTGTTTGATCACCTCTCCAAATATGCTAATTTTTGCGCATTACCCCACCCTTTTATACCCGCACTAGTAGCACAAGTTTTCCTTGATCATATTTTCAAGTTACATGGTGTTGGTTATTACTTTATCTACTCTAATCTTACTTTAATGTCATAAGTTGACCCAGGTTCATATTTGAACAAGATTCCAACAAAATCCCTCTAAAACTATCGGCCCCCTGGTAAACTAGAAGGTAGAGTAGTACACAGGGTGCATTGTACACTCTCACCTGAGATATTTCTATGGGTGGCTGCAATACTCATATTCTTGCAACCTGGGAATGAGTGGGGATCTATGATTGAACCCTGTGATATTCATTTCTTTAGTCTAACACTCAACTCAGCTTGATTAATCTACCACTCTTACTCATGCATGTGAAATATCATATCTAACTAATTCCTTCATTCATTTATCTAACATCTAATCATTAACAACAAAGGAGATGCATAACATTCAGTCACATAACATGTGTTATATTGTGGTTCACCCCGTCCTCGGTTACGTCCAAAAAATATTTGTCTCTCAAGCTATTTTATTATGTCTCTGCAATATATCACGTCGCGTGCACTTACAGGCTTTGATCTTACAATCTCAACAGGCTTCCCGATCCCTGTGAGGCTAAATAGGTCACACCAGGTTCTTGAGCCTGCGATCTAACCCTCGGGATTGAGTTGCTCGACTCTCCTCTAGCTCACCATCTTACAAAATGTTGTAGCTCTTACAATATTTTTACAACCTTTGAACGCTCTCGGTCTCTAACCTCTTCCTCTGCCCTAGACCTCCTAGGTACTACTTATGCATATTCTTGGCTTATCGGCCATTACAATATCTTACAAAAACCCTAACCCTAATGTAGTTAGGTTTCCCTTGCATGTGTTGTTTTTCCTTCCAGCTGTATTTTTCCCACTTCGTGCTTTTCTCTCCAAAAATAGTATTTTCCCCAAAATGGGCATGCGCCCAACACATGGCATGCCCACCTCTATTATATATGATCCTGACCCAACTTTCACCAACAAATTTTGGCCATGTCTTTCCTCATGCACGTGCTTCTTTTCATAATTTCAATTCCCTTGCCATGTCTTTCCTCACGCACTTTCAACTACCTATTCTCTACGAGACGGGTACTGAACTCTTGACCTCCCTTCGTCAAACTGACTCTGTGCATATATCTAACCATATTCATGAGTGGAGACGACGACGAAGGATGATCAAGGTAACCATTCCTGACATATTATTGGCGGAATGGTTTACTAAATCACTTTTACCCCAATCGCTCACGATGTCGCTATGGGTGGCGCGGTCACTGAGGAACAAGCCATTGCTCGGGCTCAGTACTTAGATTTGGTTTATTCACAATCTGGTACTTTGTATGATTTGCTTCTGAATGCTGCTCGAGCTAATACCGATCCATCTAATCCGTCATCCTCATCTCATGCGAATCATGTTATCGATTTCATCAAAACTCAATCTACTTCCCAATCGACCACACTCTCCTATACCTCCCCTCAAACTCAGATCTCTGAGGGGAATGCAGTTCAATCTGCCCCTTCACAACAATCTGGAGGTAATAAAAAGACAAAGAATAAATCAAAAAATAATAACTCATTATTATTTTTGGCACCGTCATAGACGAAGAGGTCCCATGATTACCGGAGAGAAATTTTACCGAAACATATATGGGATCCACAGAACCAACCTTTGGTGATGAGTATTGGACTCATGTTCGTCCTAGCACCGAAGTAGATACAAATCCCACACTTGCTCGTTCTGTATGGAGGACTTCATCGGGATGCGATCTCTATGAGCATTTCAAATCCTTTCGACAACCCTTTCATCCTCATGACCCTCCGGGTGAAATAACACCATCCGGTTAATGACCTTCAATCCCTACCCCCATTTTTACAACCTTTTACTCTACAACTCCACATGTTCCACACGATCCTACTGGGACATCTTTTCACCCGAGAATGCAGACCCCTGCCAGCCAAAAACAACCGGCTGGAGGGAAACCACCATCTAACGAACCTTTCCCTCCTGAAGGACTACCATTCTATGGCGGGCCTACCCCTCCCGGGGGACAACCCCCTTTTCATGCTCCTCCTAGAGGGAAACCTCTGTTTTCCAGTCATACCTCGGTCGTTAATCCACTGCTGGCAGGGGGAAAACCTTCGTTTGTTGGAAACCCTTCACAATCTTGGGGAGAATCTTCAGGAGGCACTTTTATTCAACCCCACATTGGGGAGCACTCGTATCATAACCCACTAGGAGGAGTATCAAATCATGTTCCTTCTGGAACATCTTACGAAAAACCTTATCCGAGCGGAATCACAAACACCACCTGGAGTTCTCTGGGACAACAGCCTTATCCTCCTCATGGGTATAATGTGTATCCGCCTTTGGGATCTACTCCTTACCATCCTCAAGGGAAAAATGTTTATCCTCCTTATGGGCAAGCAAATCACCCAGCCTATAATGCTCAAAACCCACGGGGTTATGCAAATGTTTCTCATCCATCATCGAATCCTTCTTATCCTGGACAACAACAACCATATGTAGGAGGAGCTATTGGTTACAACTATCCATCTAACCCAGTTTATGGTCCTACTGGTGTTCCTATGCCGCACTAGTATCATCCACAAATTAACCGACGACTACCTTTCCTTGCGACTCTAGATATCTCAGACTTGTCTCGGTTAACTAATGATCCTATTTTTCATTCACCGGTTTGGCCAATCATTCCAGCTAAACTTCCTTCTGATATTCCGAAATTTGATGGAAAATCTGGCGAAGATCCAAACAACCATGTGATGACTTTCCATTTGTGGTGTTCATCAAACTCCCTCATGGATGATTATGTATGTTTGCGTCTTTTCCAGTGAACACTTACAGGCTCGACAGCAAAGTCGTATATTGAACTACCACGTGCTTCTTTTCATAATTTCAATTCCCTTGCCATGTCTTTCCTCACGCACTTTCAACTACCTATTCTCTATGAGACGGGTACTGAACTCTTGACCTCCCTTCATCAAACTGACTCTGTGCATATCTCTAACCATATTCATGAGTGGAGATGACGACGAAGGATGATCAAGGTAACCATTCCTGACATATTATTGGCGGAATGGTTTACTAAATCACTTTTACCCCGATCGATCGCGATGTAGCTATGGGTGGCGCGGTCACCGAGGAACAAGCCATTGCTTGGGCTCAGTACTTAGATTTGGTTTATTCACAATCTGGTACTTTGTATGATTTTCTTCTGAATGTTGCTCGAGCTAATATCGATCCATCTAAGTTGTCATCCTCATCTCATGCGGATCGTGTTATCGGTTTCGTCAAAACTCAATCTACTTCCCAATCGACCACACTCTCCTATACCTCCCCCCAAACTCATATCTCTGAGGGGAATGCAGTTCAATCTGCCCCTTCACAAAAATCCGGAGGTAAGAAAAAGACAAAGAATAAATCAAAAAATAATAACTCATTATTATAATAATAATAAAAAAACATAATTAAATAAATGTCCCTCTTGTTGAGGGAATGCATTTGCGATGTCTTTTACTTTCCTTACACATGGCACTCGATGTGTTCTTTGTTTCAAGTGGTATTACAATGCTCCTTACATTCCATTGCATATAGCACTCAATGTTTTGGACCATAATCAATTAATAGCAAATAAAGGGCTTGGAAAAATGTTGCATTGTAAACAAGGATGCAATGCACCCTTTACAAAGGAACCTATAGATGAGACAATATGAGCCCTTGTATGTCAAGAAAATCCCCATGCTCAAAATTCACACCCCCATCCACCTCATACTCTTTTACATGACTTAGATAAGATTCTCTTGGGAAACACTCCATGACATGGGGATTGATCTACCCAATAGAGCATCATGACAACCCTCCAATACTTAAATTTAGCAAGTTGTATAATGTCTTTGAGCATTTGTTTAATTTGAAAAGGGGGGATTTAATGCACATGTTTGAGTGGTTGTTTTTTTCAACATTTCTTACTTGGCATGATACATGTGACTTGTGGACCATTGGACGGCGTATTTGTTTGTCTTTGCAGGCCTTTTCAGGGGTAAGCTATTCCATGGAGAGACCAGGACACTTGGACCTTCATAGGGGCTTGAAGCCCACATGATGGATGATGTGCTCCACTCATTGAGGGATTGAGAAGATGAATATTTCCTTTGGATGCACTTGGACAACATGTGATGGTGACATTGTGGCTCCTTCACTTAAACGTTGGCCTTTGAAGGCCTAGGACATCACACCTAGCACTTGACATCACCTTGGATGATGGGGTTTGATGGTTCTAGAGGTGATGTGATGTGATTTGATGGAGGGAGATGAATTACTTGACACTCTAGCGCATGATGACATGACACATTGCCTTTGGAGTCCAAACGACTTGTTATTGGAAGCTCAATGTCTCATCTTTAGCCCCAAGTCACCCTTTTAGGGGATGACGTCATCATCATTAGGGTTTTATTTTATGTAAATTTTAATTTTGTAAATTGTAAAAGAAAATAGTGGAGGTCAACCTCTTTCTAATTTTTTGTTGACATTTTGAAGTGGACAAATTGGTTTTAGGTGACCTCATATAAATAGAGGTAACCTCACTTTCATTTTATGAGCATCGCTTGAGAATTACATGACATTCTTGGCTGAAATTTTCACCCTTCTTGGGAAATTCGCTCCATCTTGTCTCTTGTGCTTTTGGATGCTTCTACTTGTCTATTTGTGAAGGAAGGATACCACTATCTCTTGGATGCTTGTTTCTTGGCAATTGTGGTGGAATATTTTTTATAAATAAGGGTTTTTCATGTTATCTCTTGGATTAAGTAAGAAACTTATGCAATTGTATGTTTTTCTTCTTGATGTTAATATTAATTTGTCAAAACCTTTGGAGGAGTATAAGGGCATACACCCTCTATCAAGATGTATCTTTCTTGTTATTGAAAATACTTTTTCAAATGTTGCAACAAGGAGTAAAAGGGATTACACCCTTGTAGATTTATCCTGCTAAGGTTTGTTTTCTCTAGGGAGTAAAAGGGCTTACACCCTTGTAGATTTATCTTGTTGAGGTTTGTTTTCTCTAGGGCATAAAAGGGATTACATCCCTAGAGAAGTATTAAACCCTAGGTCATAAACAAGAGACTTCATAACCCAAGAGATGAGGCACTAATCTTTTGCATTGGTAAATGTGATATCAAGGAGATTGAATTGCTTAAGTTTGAAATTTGATTTACATGCTTTAAGCTACATTGTGCCCTAAGGGCATCTTGATTGGCCAAGTGATTTAGTTTTTGTAATAAACTTTTATCTATGGCCAATAGGGCTGCAACAAACTCATCATCTCGGATTATTTTACTCATTCTTCCACTGTTGAAATTCACTTGTAAGTCTTAGTACTTGTTCCATTGGTTAATAGTTATTGTTTGGGTGGTTTACTTGTTGATTTTAGTGGATAGAACTTCTTGTTGTAGAAAAAGTTTGCTACAACCATAAGGTTGTTACATATTTTGTTGATAACACTTAGTAATAACCCTTTAATTGCCATCAAAGTCTTTCTATATTCATTGGAAATTTATCTAGTTGTTGCTAGATTTATTTCCATCATCTTGAACTTGATTTTGATAGTTAATTTTGCAGCTTTCATAACTCATTGATTGTTGATATATATTTCTATACTGCTGCAATTTTGGGACAACAAGGTTTCTTGCTGAATCCTCATTTTTTTTAGGCTTTATTCATCATACATTGTCTTGTTCCAGGCAGGTCTAACCTTGTTTTGCAGGTACACTACTTTGGAAACCATTTACCATCTCATAAGACTCTCTTTCAAGCCTCTTTCTATATTTTGACCTTGACCTATAGGGGCATCCTCCAATCACTTTTCACTTTCCATCTCAACCCCCCTAGGGTCACCCAAGAAGCCTCCCTTGTGTTGGATTTATCCTTCACTAAAACAACTGGGACATATATTGAAGTGACAATGATAGTTTTTCCCAGTTGTGTTACACTTTCGTGGTTTGGGTTGGGATTTTCCCAAACTACAGATTGTGCGATAACATTTTGACGCCATTGTCAGTGAGGATTTTGAATCATTTCCGGTTCCATAATGACACTTGGCAAAAAAAAATTCAAAGCCTTTACCCATAGCTTGCCTAAAAACTCCATTTGAGGGAAGTTCTCTTTCCATCTTTTGATGAAATTCATCTAAGTTCATCTCGCGACTCCATTGAGGTGTTATCCTAAGTAATGGAAGCATGTCTCTGTGGCGCTTTCATTAGGTATACAAAGATTTGGACATTGATTCCACTTATTGGTATCCAAACAAATGCCCAATGAAATGGTTAGATCATATCCCTATGTTTGACGGTGATCCATCTTCAGCTATTGCACATATTATCGAGTTCACTGAATTTGTTTTAGGCATGTGTATAGAACATGAAAATGTGGTAGTATTATTGTTTCTCTTGACACTTAGAGGATAAGAAAATGCACTAGATTAGATGTCCTTTCATACCTAAAAGTATATCTTGTTCAATGGTCCTTGTCGGAGAATTCCTTAACTATTGGGGCCCTAGAGCTCATAAATTTGAAGATACTATTCAAGACCTCGAAGATGCCTTTCTGAGGTAAAGTATTCCCTTAGACCCTATCAAATATTTAAGGGAAACACTTCTTGCAAAGCCTATTAAGAACACCATTAGGGAGCAAAAGGCCGAGGATAGTGATGAGGAAAGTTTTGAGGCTCTCAAGGAAAACATAGAAGAAGACAATGAGTTTTGTGAATAGTTAATAGAGAACTGCCATAATAAAGATTTCTTGGTTAGGATCTGAAGAAAATAATACAACATTATCCTTCAAAATTATGAGAAGGAGCCTACCCGAGATGTAGCATGGGAGCTTTCCATTTCCTATTTCGGAGTGGAGTCATTATGTGACATTGTGACAAATAAACACGGTTACCAGGAAGGCCTCCCAACCTAGTATCAACATTCTTGATGCCCAAAGAAGTATCGAAACTCATTGAAGATCAAGCCCATGATGATGAATATTTGCTCAGAGAACATGTCCACAAATAAGAATAAGAGAAAACCATCAATGAAAATATCTTTAATAAGCAATTTTGTCAGGTGTCTGAAGAGATTCTTGAAGAAGGTTCTACTGATTTGCTAGCACAAGATCTTGCTGAGAAATGTCATAGAGTAAATTCCTTATGTGCCATGATCGCAAAAAACTACGACCTCATTGATAAAGAATCCATTGATGAAGAACATTTCCATGAGATGCATCATGTTGAAGACCCAGCTGAATCCGCTCAAGCTTTTGTTCTCCCTGCACACGAAGATGAAGAAATAGTTAGTTTCACTGATATAAATGATTTCATGGAGAACCTTTCTGACACAGTTGATCAACACATTGATTATTTCATACATGTTGAGAGGAGTGGATGGGATATTGAATGTTACAGTTTTGGTGGAGATCCCATTTATGACATTGAGGGTGGCTTGGAGAAATTTTTCAATACTTCCATGATCTCCCATTTTAACCCATCTATCTTAGTGTCCAGCTTAGCTTCCATTGAATCCATCTTAGTATCCAACTTAGCTTCCATTGAATCCATCTTAGTTTCCATTGAATCCATCTTAGCTTCCATTGAATCCATCTTATTTTGTAGTTCATTTAT
>SNQJ01S0063624.1:48394-78398 GCA_010110895.2 Picea sitchensis
AGAAATATTGCTTACAATATTGGTTAGGATATGTTGAGGATTTGTTGGGATATGTTGAGGATTTGTTGGAAGTTGTTGAGGGATTTGTTGGAAGTTGTTGAGAGATTCTCTCAACTTCTCTCTCCACATTTGGAATAAGCTAGATCTTACAACAACTTTATAAAGTTGATGTAATTCAATATTCGGTGTGTAATACGAATATATTACTGTGTGTTATTTATGCATATATGCTCTGTGCTTTAATATTTCAATTTGGTATTAGAGCTCNTTAATCTTCCATTATTTCATATGGAAATTTGGCTCTTTTAAATGATTTAAATGATTGGGAAGTTCCCCTCATTCATTCTTATATTAAGATAAAAATAAGTACCTCTCCATTTCATAGCCATGTAATTTTTTTTATAACATGTGCATAACTTAAGTGGGATATTTAGTAAGCACACGGAATAAAAAATTGTGAGTGAAAAAGTAATAAATGATGAATATTCAAAAATTTTAAAAATCAAACGTTATAATTTATAGAATCCTATACCATGCAAAATGTATATGAAATAACATGTTAGAAATATTGCTTACAATATTGGTTAGGATATGTTGAGGATTTGTTGGGATATGTTGAGGATTTGTTGGAAGTTGTTGAGGGATTTGTTGGAAGTTGTTGAGAGATTCTCTCAACTTCTCTCTTCACATTTGGAATAAGCTAGATCTTACAACAACTTTATAAAGTTGATGTAATTCAATATTCGGTGTGTAATACGAATATATTACTGTGTGTTATTTATGCATATATGCTCTGTGCTTTAATATTTCAATTTGGTATTAGAGCTCAGGAGAGAGTGCAATACAGTCTCGTATCAAGCCATCGGTGGTCTGTGCATCTGAGAGTACGTCACTGTTGTTTGAATTCAAAAGATGTGAGAATATCTTATTTCATGAAGAGGAGTTGATGCGATTAGTTTTAGCCCGATTAGTTTCCAGTGCTGAGATCAGTTACACGTTGAACGTCGCCACAACTCTAGAATCTGACAAGGGATTTGATAGTGGGTTTGGGTTTTCAACTGAAACCTTGCTCCATTGATCGCAGAAAGAGCAAAAGTCGCCATTTGATAGTGCCAGCGTTCGTCCCTGTCAGTTCATTATTCTGACTGTTAGAGCTTGAGGGAGGGCGCATATCAAAGTTTAGGGAGGGTGCATATCGTTGTTTTCACCGCCAATAGTTGGCTTCATCATTGATCGTTGGCAAAGAACAATAATTTTTCCCCCAATCAAGACACTCTAGGAGACAGAGACGAGACTTACCATTCCTGCCAAATTTTATATTATTAAAGCAGGATCAGTTCTGTGTGATTCATCCTGTACTCATGCCCAAGTGATCCATCTGGTATTATTGTTTATTCACTCATCTGCATTAAAAAATAAATAGCCTTGTCTAAGGAAAGAGGGAGACGCTACAAGAAGAGGTAGGTCTTTTCTAATTAAGTTTTTTGATATGGAGAATATTGCATTGGAAAAATCTAATGGTCTTAACTTCCATACTTGGAAAGTAAAGATACAACTTCAAATGATGCATAAGAATTTATGGGGAATAGTAAAAGGTACAGAGAAGGCACCTACATATCCCAAGTAATTAATTGAATGGGAGAAAAGAGAGGATAGAGCCAAGTCCATTCTTGGACTGTCTCTTGCAAATTCTCAATTACACTTAATAAATTTAGAAAAATCTTCTAAAAAAATGTGGGAACAATTAAGTCAAATATTTGGGGAAAAGGCTGTAAATGCCAAGTTTTCATTAAAATTACAACTATTCAAATTAAAAATGCATGATGAAGTATCATTGTCTTTTGACATAAATGATCTAAAGTCTTTGTTAGCACACTTGGTAGAGATCGAATCTAAAGTTGATGAAGATGATGCAAAAGCAATTTTGTTGAATAGTTTATCTCCAAAATATGACAATGCTATCTTTACTTTAAATCAATTACCCTCTCGAACTCTAGATGAAATGATTTCAGCACTCTTAGCAGAAGAAAAGACGACGAAGGAAGGTGACATGGAAGTCAGTTCATAAGCTGAAATTGCACTATTCTCCAAAAGAAGAACAAATAAAAACATTGACTGCTTCTACTATCGAAGACGTGGACATACAACACTGAATTGCAAAACATGTGCTAGGGATCTTCTAAATGGAAAACTAAAAGATTCAACTAACATAGTTGAGGACTCACTAGGTGCTATGCATGAATACTCATCCAGTGATGATGAACCTCCTCAATCACCTCTCAAATTTTTCTAGAATATAGTTATTGGTTATATATGTTAGATATATGTATTGTAAACTCTTGATTCTTGTTGTACTTCAGTGCTTCAAGAAAAAATAGTTATATTTGTATGTTTGTGAGTTTGTGTACATGATATAGGTCAGAATGTATCATTGACTCCTAGACTATTTTTCGAAGTATGTCTAGAATTGCCAATCACTACAATTGCATTAGTGATGGTTAGAAACTAGTATATCTTAGATGAAGGAAGGAAGTGTGTATGAGAAAGAGCATTGTCCACAAAATTCAGAAGAAGATATAAATGTTGATGACAGCGAAATCAAGACAAAATCATGTCTTTTTATTTTCAGTACCAATATTTGTAATGTAAGCAATAAGGGAGGGTGTTAGAAATATTGGTTAGGATTTGTTCAAGATTTGTTGGAGGTTGTTGAGAAATTCTCTCAATCTCTCTCTCCACATTAGGAATAAGTTAGATCTGACAATAGCTTTATAAGATTAATGTAATTCAATATTCAGTGTGTAATACGAATATATTATTGTGTGTTATTTATGCATATATGCTATGTGCTTTAATATTTCCAATTTAACAAAAGTCATTAATGTATGCCTAAACATACAACATAGATAAAACTAATCATTAATAATCAAACTCAATTTTTTAAAACAACATAATATCTTTTATCTTTGGCGTAAGTTGGCTAATTTTTTTCTTTTAAAGGTTTGGTATCTTGAAATACCCAATAAGTTACATGACACTTTGTTGTCTAAAAACAATAATGGAATATAATTGTGTCAACCATGTAAATAATGTTTACTTCGTTCAAAACTTGCTTTCCCAAGGGTGGTTCTTCTATTGGCCTAACCTTCATGATTTAGAATGTTTAGGTGAAACGAAACAAAATTATTATTTTTCTTCTATGGGCCTAACCTTCATGACCTAGAATGTTTAGGTGAAACGAAACAAAATTATTAATTTAAATTACCAATAGATTTTGAAGTGTCATTATTTATTATATAATTATATAGTTAAGTTGATAGGTGTAAATACCATTTATATTTTGGGATGGAGGTTGATGGTAGAATTCCTAAGTTTCTTAGACACATTCATAGATCTACAATAGATATAGGTTAGAAGGTAGTTTTACTAGATTGAAAGATATATGTTAAAAGGTAGTTTTACTAGATTGAGAGATATGTTAAGAGGTGTTCATTGATGCCATCAAAATTAGTATTAATAGAGAGTTGTGTCAAATGAATCATTCAAAAAATAAAATAAATGATAAAATCAATAAAATTAATTTGATATGGTTTATGACAAAGTTGTTTGGTGGTAATGTTGGGACTATTTGGCACTAATGGTGGGACCATTTGGCGGTAATGGAAGAACTATCTAGCATTTGTGGTATCATTGCATAGCATTGTGTATCATATATTTACAACAAATATAACCATATATAACTTTACAACAAATATAACTACATATAACTTTACAACAAATGTAACCACATATACCTACATGTAGTGGAACAAAACTCATCATTAAAACCTTTTGTTACCATCAAGAGGAGCTGCATTCCTTCTATATTGCATTACTTACAAAGGTAGTTGAATATGCTTAAAACCTTTTGTTACCATCAAGAGGAGCAACATTCCTTCTATCTTGCATTACTTACAGATAGTTGGATATGCACACAATGTGGATGGCTTTATGGACATGGTGTGGAAAAATAATTTTAAGATAAGTGATGGTATAATATTAAATAATGGTTTATTGGTTTTTCTTCTCAACCTCTTATTGTAAATAAGATCTTAACTCTTCATTAAAAGCTTTTGTTATAGCTATGTACATTCCTTCTATATTTCACTATTTACATAGGTAGTTAAATCCACACACCCTGTAGGTGGTTTCATGGACATGGTATGGAAAAATAATTTCAAGATAAGTGGCTTTGTTTTGTCTTCTAGGCATTGTATTGTGTAGAGAAAGAGATGGAAAATGCAGAGAATTGGTAGAGATGTTAACCATCAAGAGGATATGTTTATGACAATGAGTGATAACTCATATGTTTATGATAGGGAGTGATAACTATGAGTTGGACTATTTTGTAATGCCCCTCTTTTCAACAAACATATTAGTACTTGATATTATAATTTATATTATTATTTGAGGGCATTGTAGATATGTGAATGAGCCGACCTTATTGAGAATGTAACACCCTTCTTTTCACTAGACATATTTGTACTTGAAATTATTATTAATATTACTATTTGAGGGTATTCTAGATGTGTGAATGATCCAACCTTGTTGATTGATGCATTTTGACTAGATTGGTGTTTAAAATTGTTTTGGCTTCTATGATCTTTTATTAGTGTCTAATGCAATGAATATATATATATGAATTGTAAACATGTTGAGATTTACTTGATGCTAATGTTGTTGGATACTATGATTAGGCGCATAGACTTATAATTTGATTTAATGATGGATATGTATCATTTTTACTATTCAATTGATCTATTTCTACAAAACCACTAATTATTTGTCAAGTGGAACGAGAAAGAACCACATGTGTATGGAATCCAAAGTGGGTCAAGTTATATGTACGCAAGTGGGGTCAAGAGACTGGTGTCTTAATTTGGATATTATATTGCAAACTTTTAATTATGATTTACAATTGTTTTGGACAATGCTATTTGATGTGTGTCTCTAGATGTGTGTTGAGATAGGGATGAATATTTCCAATTAATCTTACATGTGGGTAAGGATTGTATGAAGGGAGTGTGACATGTGTATGCTTTGGAGAATAGTGTCAGTATTCTTACGTACTAGCAACTCCCTCCATGTAACAAGTTGGAGATTGTGCTCACCCAAGAGTGTACATGTCGATATGAAGGTAAGTTGTAAGCAATCATTCACAAGGTATAATTGAGGGGTGCATAATAAGGACCGATAGTCCTTATTACTCAATGACCATGAGTTTCTCACTATGAGTAAATTTGATGGATTTAACATAGGTTTCACCCATGTTACATTGATTTTTCGCCCACCATGAAAATGTTTGTTCCTATATGAGTGGAGTGATCATGGCCTCACCCTTGGTATTGATTATATTGATATTGATATCAATGTTGATTGAGATTCATTATTCAAAGAGTAAGTATAACTTATGTGCATAGCATTTAGAATGATATTTTAAATAAGTGCACTCATGAAAGTATTATTCATATAGAGATAATTGCATTCCTTTAATTAGAGGGGACATCCATGGATAAAATAGATTTTGTTTCATTGTGAAATTTGAAATGGAATTTAGGCACTAGAGACATGCATTAGTAGAAATTATTCATCTTATATTTTAGAGGTTTTATTTATTTAAAAGTGAATTATCATGTGCACACACCAAATTAGTAGGAAAAGAAAAGAGAGCACACAAATGAGTAAAAATAGGAAAGGTAGTTGGGAGTTATGTGAATAATATGAATTTAAGATAATTAAAAATTAGAATTATGCATGGAAGAGACATGCAACAAGGTGAATAATAGGCATATTAGAGAATTAATAATTAGGAATTTTGCATGAGAATTGTTGGCTCAATATCAGACTAGGGTATGCATCAATGTCCAATAAATGTGATCTATTGTAGTCTAAGCACTTGCATATTTTATCCCTAGAGAGGGGAAGGTCTCACCCGAAGCACTATGCCTGACTAAGGATTGTATAGGGCTCATGTAGCATGGCTATTGCAACTGGAACTCAAATCATGAGACATATTTTCCCCTTGTTGCTCATGCAAGACATTACCCATTATATTGGATCTCACATTAAAATACTCATTGATCAATGAGATAATATTAATTCAACAACACATATTGAGAATAGCAATAAAACGCATCATTACCATATAATAAAAAGATAATCAAAATTTGAAATGGTGGTCTCATTCCATTAACCTTCAACATAAACCAATACATTCTCAGTTGTCGATTAGAACTACATTGATAGATAAAACATTACAAATGATTCCCTTTGTCCCATTAACCTAGATCCCCTTACAAAATAGATGGATACAACTACCTACAACCAGCAACCTACTAAATATTAACAATTAACCAACCCATTTTCAAGCCTAGTCTTTTACACTATATAGTTGTGCCCAAAGGTGGGAAGGTACATTCAAAATCAACTGCCTATTCATGACCATGCTATAAAAAAGAGACAAAAAAACAAACAAGCACCAAGAAAACACCCCAAATTCAAAGCCACCAAAACAGAACATAGCCAAACAAGTTACTTGGAATTAGCAATGAGAGGGAAATACTAGCCTAGTAATATTGCTCCTAGATCCAATTCCTTCATTTGCTACCAAGCATATTGAGCCAACCCATAATTCTATACAATCCTAGCTAAGAAAGGATCCTCCTCCCATTTGAAACAATCATCATTTCATATATGTCCTAGTTCCTCCTCTTCATAAAATCATCACTGAGTCCCCCATGGTACTTTTCTCTATTATGAACCGCATATCGATACCAAGGCCAATAGTCTCGTCGGTGTACCAATGCATAGATAACTCCTTAAAAACCATCATTACATCATTTGGTGGGGAGGATTTCATACTCCTCCCTACAAACAACATCAACCTCTTCGTATGTGACATAACTTCTAACCGGTTCGCCCCTTGATGGGCTTTGATTACCAAGCGAAGTGGGATCCATAAGACACATCTGAGCCCCACTTGTTGACACCCCTTCCAAGTGTTTATTATCTATCGGGTAAAGTCACGAATCTGGGTAACACTTTCATGAGAATCGAGTCGCAAAAATTGTTAATCGCATGTTTTTGACCGAACTCTTGATTTTTTCGGTCGAACTGTTTTTTCGACCGAAAGTTATATCTAACGATACCGTTGAAAAATATAACACAAATTTTAAATCTAACAACAATTTTCCATTAAAACTAACTTTCGACCAAAAAATACTAACTTTCAGCCGAACTAATAGTTCGACCGAAAACCTATAACTATGGCACTTTTCAGAAAAGTATATGTTCACTTCAGCGTACTCTAACTTAGGGAGGAGAGGACTCCTTAAAATACTATGAGTCTAGTTTCAAAACTAATACAACCATTTTCATAATTGAATCTACTTTCTTTTGATATAATTTGTATTCAATTTAATTGTTTTTTAGTAATTTTAGTTAATTTTATAATAAAAAATGGTTGCATATTATTTTTAGATGACATAATGATTCATTAAAATGAAAAATCAATATCGGAAATAATACACAGTAAAAAATTATGGAAATTTTATATTATGGAACTTTTCACTGTCATCTTCAAAAGGGTACTTTTATATTTTACGTTTAAATAAAAATTAAGGTAGATAAATTATGTCAATCTAAATGTGTTTAAAATATGCAACTTTTTCAGATTGGTCAAATTCAAAAAATTGTAGTAATTATAATTTTCATTCGTTGTCTTCAAAACTATAGTCATACTTTAATAGAGTCTGTTTAGATTGTTGCAACATATTTCGTTTTTCATAATCAAAAGTTTAATAATGAGTAAATTGGTGTCAACAAACATAACGCATTATTAGTGCCTTCATTTTTAAGGAACATACTTTCAAACAATCACTAAAATGTCATATCAAATGTCCATAAAAAAATTTCAAAAAATAATCAATAGAAAGATAACAAAATTCATGACAAGTTTTGTTTTTACTGTAAAGTGAAATTCTAAATAAAAAAATACTTTTGTTTATAAAAAGTTGAAAAACTTCTGAAAATATATTTTATTTTCTCAAAAAACAAGGAAAATAGACACCCAGGTTCATGATTTTACCCTACCACATTCAAATGGTTACACTCCTCCCCGAGCTAAGAAGGTATAGGATCTATCCATTTCCAAACATTTAAAATATTGGTCTGTGTAACTCCCTCATTCTCTAATTGATCTGCCAAGGAGTTTCCCTTACGTTTGATATGGGATGGTATAATCATTTATATTTGGATAACCAACTCAGTTACTTGGTCAAAATCTTGTGAAAACCTCCAATTTTTGGATAATCTACCTGGATTGGCGTTGTTGATGATCCTTCCCAAGGATAATATTAGTAGTTTGGAGTCACCTTTAACTATCAAATTGGAGTATCCCAACTCCTTATCCAATTGTATCCCTTTAATCAAGCTTGCCAATTCGACCCCATTGTTATAATTTATTCTCAGTCTTAAAGAAACAATTGTCTTAATGATACCTTTTGAATTGCGAAACATTTCTCATGCACCCAAAGGTTCATATGCCTCATCAAAGTTCAATTTGAAGTGTTTCTTTGGGGGAGGAACCCATGTCTTGTTTGACATTGAAACATAGAGTTTTTTAGAGGGATTACAGAGCCTGCTACACTGATCCAGTTGCTAGTTGAGGAAGATGATGGACTCTGCCCTTGAGTATTCCCAGTCCTCCTGACAAATTAGAAGCATTGATAAATTCTCGAACATTTTTTTATGATTATCTTCTAGAGAATTTTTGGATGTTTGATGGTGTTTCTTAAAACTACTTCTATTGCGTTATTTCCATAAGTTCCAGAGAAGAAAGACAAGGAATCAATTCCAGACCTTATTCATCACATGATTTTTGAAAGGTTTATCTCTCCAATGCTCTATCATTTGGACTATGCCACCTCTTGTCCTATCAGATTGTTTGGAAAAAAAAAATTTAGCTCCTTTGTCCCATACAGTGGATGTCTCTTTGCAGCCATTGAACATGTGATCCATTCATTTTCCCTCCAAACTGCATAACATGCATATTGAATTTCCTTCATAGTCTTTCTAGATAAGACAATCCCAAGTTAGCACTTTCCTCCCAATAATCAACCAAAGAAAAGTATATATTTTCAGCCATAACTATATATTCCAGACTTTGCCCCATATTTCTCTCTTGTATGGGGTTTCCACTCCTACAATTATCTTGTAGGCTTACTTAACTTTAAATTTTCCATCTCCCTCCCTTCTCCATCTCAATATATCTTGTATAGTATAGAAACTTATCTATCTTGATTGTAATATAGCCTCCATTTCCCCATGAGCTTATGTGTTCCACATTATTGGCCATATCTCACATTGTGTCCATAATCTTTTAGTAATTTGAATTGTACCATCTTTCTTTGCTTAATAATGAAAAACCTATGTCCAACCCTTTTGCATCATGGTGGTCTTAACTTTTTGGAAGAGGTCATGCCTATCAATAATGGGTTCCTACTCCCAAGCATCCTCCCAGTAGAGAGAAGAATGGCCATATCAAACTTCCCAAAAGAAATGTTCCTGAACCAAACCTCGATTGATCCATGCATTGTTCCATATCAAAGATCCTGGACACTCATATCCCATACAAAACAACTCCCTGGCGAGGATATTGGCCACGTACTTGGCTTTCCAAATTGATGCCTATATCTTTCCTTGTGATTTCAACCTCTCCACCAAGTTTTCATTTCTGAGGCTTTCCCCATAAGTAAATGGTTTCTAATGCCAAGCCCTCCATCTTCCTTTGGTACGTGAATCTTATCCCATGCCACCAAGGGCCATTTCCTCTCCTTAGAGGGTCCCCCCCAAAGGAAGGCCCTTTGCAAATTTCGGATGTGCCTGATTACCTTCAAGGTAGCGACAATGACAAAAAAAAAATATGACGACATAGAATGTAACACAAATTTAATGAGAAGGAACCTTCCGGGTAGGGTGAGAAAACAGAAAGTCCAGCTAGAGAGCTTCACTTCAAGTTTAGTTGACAAATATTCCTACGAGATATTTTAGAGGGCCTTGTCTATCAAGTGAGCTCCTAGGTACTTAGAGGGCAAAAAATCCCGCTAGAAAATAAGAATCCTAGAAATATTTCATTGAATCGACAAAGGAGTATTGAAGAAGAAAATAGGGTATTTAGCATGGTTAATGAGGGCACTAGAAGAGATCATAAAAACATATGAAAATAGACTTGAGGGTTAAAGCTTCTCTGGCAGTGGGTTGTCCCATAAGTAGAGTGGCATCTACAAACTGTAAGTGGGATACATGGGTAGCATTAGGGTGGTGGGAGATCCCTTTGATATTCCCGATTGACATATTTCACTTTATGAATCTACCTAACCCTTTATCCATGATAATGTATAGTAAAGATGAAAGGGGATCCCCCTAACATATTCATCTGGTCGGGTTAAAATTATAAGAGGGAGTCCCATGAATCAAAATAGAGAAAAAAAACCAAGGATGTGAGGTTCTTGACCCAGTGGATCCAATCTTGGAAAAAGCCAAAAGTTGCCAGCATGTTTTGGATAAAGGTCTAGTTAAGGCGATCATACACTTTTGACATGTCAAGTTCAATCACCATTCCTTATTTCTTATTCATTTTCAAAGAATGGATTGTTTCATGAGCTAAAATTATCCCATCGAGAATTTGTCTCCCTTCTACAAAGCCCTTGTTTTCTGGAGATATGATCTTATTCAAAATTGGCTTCAATCAGTTAGCAATTATTTTTGTGATAATTTTATAAATCACGTTACAAAGTGTAATGGGTCTAAAATTATGAGTCGTATTTTCCTCCCTTTCCTATGGGATTAAAGTAATAAATGTTGCATTAAAATCCTAGAGGATTGTACCTAAAAATCTCAATTCCTCGACCACCTCCCATATTTCCTTTCCAATGATCTTCCAACAAGCCTAGAAGAAGTCAGTGGTAAATCCATCAAGTCCTGGTGACTTACCCACGACCATATACTTGACCATTTTTCTACCTCATACATAGATATGGAGAGCATAAGATTAATATTTTTATCAAGTGATACTAAGGTTAGATTAACATTAGTGATTGTCTGAATCACTTCCTCTCAATCTACCACTGGTTGCCATAAAAGTTGGCTAAAGTGGTTAGTCAACTCATTTTAATTATTCTCATGTTGTTCTAATTTTTCTCTTGTTGTGGTCCTTAAGGCAACAATGTAATTTCTATTTCTTCTATTGAGGAGAGAGTTGTGGAAGAAATGAGTTTTCTTGTCTCCTTCCCTTAACCATCTAATTCTATATTTTTGTTTCCATAATATTTCTTCTTGTTTGTCCTTACAACTGATCTCCATATTGAGTTGATCCTCCTTGCTAACTTGCTCATCTGATCGGCCTTCTTGAATGAAAACTCTCTGGATCGATTCTAAATCCTTTTCCATTTGTGTCCTCTTCTCAAAGATGTTTCCAAAGACTTATTTATTCCATTTTTTTATCCCCTCCTTTATACTCTTTAATTTCTATTGGAATTATTACATTTTTGTGCCATACCGATCTAATCTCTCTTACCACCAATGTTCAATGTTTTTCATAAAATATGGATGATCCATCCAAAACTTTTCAAATCTAAAGTGTTTTGGTATGGACTTGATTTTTCTCTCCCATGAGAGAAGAATCAACTAATGGTCAGACCTGACAAAGGGTATGATTTCCGCCAATATGGCCTACTGAGTGTGAACCATTTCTTCCAAAACTAGGAATTTGTCCAAATGCACTGCAATATGGTGCGGTCCTCCCCTTCTATCGTTCCAGGTGTGGTTCCCATTACTCATTGGTATATCAATTAATTAGAGCTTCTCAATACAATCTCTAAAGGCTTCATTCTTGGCTTCTAACCTTCTTATCCCCTCCTTTTTTCCTAAAGAGAGGTAATAATGTTAAAATCACCTCCAACAATATAGGGGTTGTTTAGAATGGATGTTCTCAATAGGAGGAGTGCATCTAGAAACTCCCTCTTCAAGGTTGGGGATGAAGGCCCATGAGCATTGATCCAGATTTATGAGCGGAATGAAATGAAACTATGGATTTGTAGTATTAACACAGAGGAACAGTGAACAATAACAAAGATACAATAAAACTTGAATTCTATTAAATAAGAAATATGTTGAAAATTGTAAAATGCAGACTAAAAACAAGCTGCTAGAATGGTGGTAGCTTATCTCTAAGAAGAGATGTGATGGATGCGCTCATTCGCAAGAAGATGATTACAATGAGGCTATGAAGGCCTTTTTACAATAAACATGAATTCAAAAACCCTAGACATCCAAAAACCTAACCCTAGGAGATTAAGCGCCAAAAGTCATGTGGGCCCCGTTGGGGTAAGTTAGTACATCAATTTCCCAGGGTCCTAACTTTTGCATACGATCTTTGTTTAGAGAACATGATAGCTCGTTGGAAATATACTGATGAAGAGCTTCATTTGGGGGGTTCAATGAGAGCCTTTAACTATCATTAAGGTGTTTGATCATGAAAACGTGTCATTTAGGCCCTCAAAATGGCCCCGAAAGTTCAGGAACCAAAAAAATGATAAAAATAGTAAGTTGACAAAAAATTGTTTTGAGCTAGTTCGACAAGGTGGGTGGCCACCGAGATCCTTCTGGATCAATCCTCCCCCATTAGGAATTAATGGTCTCCATTGTGTTGAGTTCCCCCATCATATGAGGAATTTTTTGCTGAATTTCGCCCTAAATGAGCCACTTGCCTTGGTGCAGGAGCTACCCTGCTTTGACAACCCGATAAAGCTAGATCCTCTACTAGTGAGTTCCCTTGACCTATGTGTCCACAATATGATCAGTGGATTCATGTCCCATGCAATGAAGGTTGAGCTATGTTGGTGTCAATTGTTCTATTACCTCTGAGGTGTCTAATAATGGTGGAAAATAACGCCGAAAGATGTCCACATTGAATACTGGGTGCAATCCAAGGAATGGGAGAAGGTTGAGCTCAAAATCATTTTCACCCACAACCTTGGTGATGGTGTAAGGTCCATAATGGAATGGATGAAGCTTCTGATGAGGCCTTGTAAGGCATTCTTTCTGCAAGTGCATCCAAACTTTGTCTCCCACCTGAAACTAGTGTGGCACTCAGTGTTGATCATGGCGTTGCTTGTACTTGGCATTGGAATTATGTAAAATATCTTGAACCTATTGGCAGATGTGCTGGATCCACTCAATGAACTAGGTTGATTTTTCAGCTCCAGTTGGAGCATGCATTGACTTACGAGTCTGCATGGATGGTCGCAAGGAGTAGTGCAACATCCATGGGACCCAATGGTTGAAATCCCAACCCCACCTGAAAGGGGTTGTGGTCGGTTGAGCTATGTATGGATCTATTGTAGTTGTGTTGAACATAGGGAAGAATCCCATCCCATGTGCAGGGGTGCTTGGAATTGTACATGCGCAAGATGTGCACGATCATCCAATTGACGACCTCGGTCTGGCCATCCATTTAGGGATGGAAGGCAGTGGACTTGGTGATCTTGGTATCCAATAGTGACCAGAGGCTTGACTAGAATGTGTTGAGGAACCGATTATCTCGATCTGAGACAATGGTTTTTGGGATCCCAAAGTGTACCCACGCTCGTTCAAAGAAGAGCTTGGCAGTGGCCTCCGCTGTGATGCTCTTCTTGTAGGAGGTCAGAATCACCATCTTGGAAAAGTGATCAACAACCACAAAAACACATTCATTTCCCTGCTTGGTAGATGAAAGGTCTGATATGTAGTCCATTGAGATAGGCCACGGGGTGGCCGTGATGAGTGATGATTGTGCCCACAACATAGTCTGAAGCATTTGTCTCGATCTCAAAGGGTTGTTGCAGTTTAGGTAATGAAAGCAATGGGGTGGAGCACAAGCGTTGCTTCACATCACCGAACACTTTCTGTTGGGATAGGCCCCACACAAATTTTTCCTTACCACCACCTCTGGTTATTTGGCTAAGGGCCCATGCAATAAGGGAGAATCCCAACATGAACCTTAGATAGAAATTGGCAAGGCCTAAGAAGTTCTGAAGCTCAGTGAGCGTGGTAGGGGCTAGCCAGTCACAGATGAATTGGATCTTGGCTAGATCAACATGAAAACCATGTGCATCAACAATGTAGCCTAGGTACTAGACCATGTCCATGCTGAAGGAGCATTTTTCCAAGTTGGCTTATAGCTTGTGATGCCGCAGAGTGTGCATAACCTGTTGAATATGATGCAAGTGTTTTTCCCAAATCTTGTTGTAGACGAGGATGTCATCCAGATACACCACCACAAAAGGATTAGTGAAAGGCTACAAGATATTGTCCATCATCGTCATGAAATTTGTTTGGGAATTTTTCAAACCAAAGGGCTTGACCAACCATTCAAAAAGACCTTATTTTGACTTGAAAGTAGTTTTCCATACATCTATTGGTTCTATCGGGACCTAATGGTAGCCATACTTCATATCAATCTTACTGAAGTATTTGGCTCCCTTGAGATGATCAAGGAGATCATTGATTCGGGGAATCGGGTATTGGTTCCTGACTGTGATTTTATTTAGGGCCCGGTAATCAATGCAGAGTTGCCAAGTCTCATCTTTCTTCTGCACCAGCACGATTGGGATTCCTCAAGGTGATGAGTTGGGTCGGATGTGCCCCTTGTGGATAATTTCTTGGATCTAACGCTTGATCTCCTCATTTTCTAGCAGAGAGTGACGATAGATTGGCCCATTGGGTAGTTGTGCGGTAGGGGTCAGATCGATGGGATGCTTGACCTGACAATGCATAGGTACCCTAGTAGGTGATGAAAAGATGTTTTTGTATTCTTCCACGACCTTATCTACTTGCTTCTGTTGCATGGAGAGGTTGGTCGTGGAGGCCATGGATGTGGCTGCAACCTTTCACTCACTCTGAGAGTGAATCACAAAGAAGACAAACTTCCCGGTCTAAGAAATGACCTTCCTGCATTGCTTGGCAGAGATCGAGGAAATAAAACTATGTGGGACTACCTCGGGTATCTTGTACAATTTCCTGTTCAAAGTAATAATAACATTATGACGCCTAGACTCATATACAACATGACGTTTCCATAAATAAGGTTGGCCCAAAAGAAAACCATAAACTTCAAGGGGAGAAACATCACACAATACCTCATCTTTGAATGGCTTAATGTCGTACGAAAAGCGACATTGTTGGATGACGTGAAGATCGCTTCCTTGATGGAGCCATCGGATGGTGTAGGGATGCGGGTGCGATGTTGCCAATAGGGATAGTTGCTTGATGACCTCTACTGAGATGAGGTTCTTCTGGCTACCGCTATTAACAATGAAGTGTAGCAGAGTTCCTTTTACCCACATTTTTGAATGAAAGAGGCGCTCACCTTCCTCTGGCTCATAAGGTTCACCAAGATGGATCTTGGTGGCAGCAACGGTGGCACTAGGTTCCACGTCAATGATCTGTCTCCCCTTTTATGGTTCTGACTCAGAGTCGGAACTCACATCTGATTCAGAGGCTTTTGCCTCAGCCACCAATGACTTCTTTGAGAGGAAATCAGCAGTGTTATGCCAAGGGCTCTTATGGAGGTCACACCACTTCCCGGTATCTTTCTTCATCTTTCCATTGTCCTTTTTTTCTTGCAACTTGGACTAGTTGTCCTGCGGTTTCCCATCTTTTATTTTTCCTTTGTTCTGTGGTTTGGGGCTGCCCTTGCCTTGCTTTTATTGTGAGGGATTCACAGACCCAAATTGTCGCGTCTTTTGTTTCAGCTTATGCTCGATTTTGATGGCATATCGATAGGTCATGCCCAAGGATGAGATTTCCAAGAACTCCATTTACATATGGATGTATCTATGCAGACCGTTATGGTACTTGAGCACCAGATGTCGCTCAGAATCTTTGATACCCATCTTGGTGCGCAAGGTATGGAAGACATTAGTGAACTCTGACATTGTTTGGTCTCTTTCATGTCGTAGTGTGGTCCATCTTGTATACAAGTCGTCATAACTTCCAATAGGGTAGTATTGTTCCTTAATAGCATCCCTGGAGGAACCCCAAGTGGGTGCAACTACAAATAATGTGGATTCCTCTATTTCTTTTTTCTCACAGAAAATCTTCCACCAATCTTTGACATGGGGGACGGCCTTTAGGAATGAAAATGTAATATTTTCTCTGTCAGAAAATTTGTGGACAAAAAAATACCCTTCTAGAAGGTTCAACCATTTATCTATGGCATGCGCATCTATTTTACCTTCAAATATAGAAATATCAAAATTGATTTGTACCTTGAAGGGGGTGGCACCTCTTCTTGAGGTGGATGTGTCGCTTGTCAATAGTCGTTGAAGGATTTGTGCAAATTTTTCCATCATCGCGTTACTCTGTCGCTCAAGGGATTCCTCGAGCAAATTTTTGAAAGGATATCTTGTCCCGTCATCTTTATTTTTTCCCACCATGGATGGTTTCTTGGGCATGCGAGAGCAATTGTCCTTAAGAGAAACAAGCTCGAGACCCAACTCTCTATAGCCTAACCACGTCAGGGACATGCATTAAAAAAAAAAACAAGGAGAAAACCGCTCTGATACCACTGATCCGGATTTATGAGCAGAACGAAATGAAACCATAGATTTATAGTATTAACACAGAGGCATAGTGAACAATAATATATATACAATAAAACTTGACTTCTATTAAATAATAAATATGTTGAAAACTGTAAAATGCAGACTGAAAACAAGCTTGCTAGAATGGTGGCAACTTATCTATGAGAAGAGATGTGACGGCTACACTAATTCGCAAGAAGATGATTACAATAAGGATTTGAAGGATTTTTTACAATAAACATGAATGCCAAAAACCTGGACATCCAAAAACCTAACCCTAGGAGATGAAGCGCCAAAAGTCATGTGGGCCCCATTAGGGTAAGTTAGTACATAAACTTCCCAGGATCGTAACTTTTGCATACGATATCCGTTTAGGGCGCACAATAGCTCGTTGGAAAGGTATTGAAGAAGAGATTAATTTAGATGGATAAATAAAATCCCTTGGATCTCATTAAGCTTCCTAATCGCAAAAAAACATTGCTTAGGCCCTCAAAACGGCCTCGAAATACCAAGAGCCAAAAAACTGCTAAAATTAGTAAGTTGCCAAAAAACTATTATGAGCCAGTTGGACAAGGTGGGTGGCCACTAAGATCCTCCTGGATCAAGCATTGGTGATGTAGCCCTATTCCAACTAACCTAGGATCTTGTATCTAGCTAATAAAATCCTAGGAGAAGTCTATAGTATATCTAGATGGAGTAAATCTGGGTTCCAAAGAATCACCAATCCTCCAACGATACCCTTAGCTTCCACCATATCTACCTCACAATTCTTCCATATCTCTTGGGAAATCCAAAGCATCAAGTCTCTATCACATTTGGTTTCTTGTATCATCAAGATGTTGGGTTTTTCTTGATTAATCCTTTTCCTTATAGTCATGTGCTTGGATGGGAAATTATGACCTCTGATATTCCATGGAATAAATTTCATCTTAAACCTTTGGTTGGGAATGGAAATGCTTTTCCGGTAGGTCTATTGCTTGCCTAGAGTCCACTAGAAGCACTCTTATTTCCTCTAATTTATGCTTTGATTATTTTCATCCTCTCTTTTTATCCTCCAATACGACTTTCTTTTGCACTTTTAGTTGGTTGGTTTTAACCTTGAGTTCTCCTAAGGTAGTCAGATTGTGGATCTAGCTTCCTCCATTTCCCTTTCCTTTTACCATATCCTTATGAATTTTCCTTAGTTGGATTTCTAAAATAGCACTCATATTCTTTTCTCCATGTAGTTCCAAAAATTATTAAATGTATATTTCTTGGTCTTCTTGTTCCATATCCTGCACTGCATTATCCCCCCCTAAATATTGATGGGATCCCTCCATGGTATTTTTCTCTCTTATCTCAATTTATTCCCCTTCTTTCTTTATATTGTGTTCTTATATAATGACCTTGTAATTGTAACATCCTCATTTATAATCCATGTTTTAGCGATGTGTAATTAAATATGATGTACGTCCATAGGCCCGGATATGTAATTTGTAAACATTTTATATGATTGTAATAATAAAATAAATGTGACGATGGTTGTGGGTGGAAACTGACAGAGTAATTGGGGGGATAAGTTTCCACAAGAGAGGGGAATGCCTAAGAATGTCTAAGAGAAGGGTCCAAGCTGGGGTGGGGATTATTCATGGGTATTAGTTCTAACCCACTTTCCTAAAATTATTACTTTGAGTGAACCTTCTAATTTCCTTTTGAGTGTATGAGATCCCAATCAGTAAAAACATGTAAGAGGGTTTGGTGGGAAAAGTCACATCCCATAGTTATGAGAGCATGGGGGATAAGTACAATCAACCTTGGAGAATGTGAGTCAACTCTCATGGGCACAAGAGAAATTTGAGTGGCCATTGTGGGTAGTTTTTGCATGAATTTTTTGGACCAACAAGGAAGTGGAAAGCATTGGAGCTTGAAGGAAGACATAGTAAGTGTTGTGGGAATATTGTTCGAGCTCTTGTTGCATGAAGAAGCAAGTTGTTATTCATTTAGAGAGGGATATTTCTGTGTGAGTAATTTTCCCTTGAACAATGGTTATTTTTTCAATTTTCTTAGGACAGTTAGCATCCCTAGACTCCCCATTAATAGAAATTCTTATCCAACCTTATGTTGGAGACTTGGAGAGCAGTGGGAAGGCCTAAGGTATTATGTACAATGAAGGGGGATCCAAATTCCTTGTGTTTTAGGGGTTGAGGGGAAGAGAGCTGGAGGATTGGGATAGTTGTTAGAAAACTAGTTGGATGTGGGAGTGAATTAGGATCTGAGAGAGACACCCTCTTTTGTGGAATCATATCCCCCACTTAGGGGTGATTTGTTGTTGATATTTGGAGCATCAAATCTATGGTTGGGAGGAACATCCATCCCCTGTGGTCAGCTTCTCATATTTTGTTAAAAGATAAGTGTTTTTATCTTTGTTTATCAATTTTATTCATGGGATTTTATTGTTGTCACATGAACTCTAATTTTTAAGCAGATATATGCTATTGTATATGAGTTTTAATCAGTTACATTCATGTTGTTAATCATTTCTACTAGATGCATGCATTTTTTATTTGTTGTTAGAGTGCATTTAGTTCATGGTATGAAAAGTTTTTTTATGGATAAGGTAGTGGGGACACTACACTAACTCGTCTGGATTTCCAAATATGAGTCAATTAGAGAGTCTTTGAGGTTTGTTGGATGTGAGGTTTGTTCCTTGTTATATCCCTCCTCGATCTCCTATGAGAGGGCCTAAAAGTTGTTCCTTATGAAATTAGCTTCCTGAATCGTGGTTTTGTTTTCCTTTCTTCATGATTTCCTTTTGTTTGGGACTTTCATAAAACCCTCTTAATCATGTTTCTCTCTTGGTTGATCTGGAGAATTTGTGGTATTCTTTGGGGAAGCCCGGAACAAGTGGCCATGTTTATGGCATTTCCTACACCTTAAGGGTATGTGTTCATAATCAAGAGTTTGGATTCAATCATTGTCTTAGTATGAAATGGTGACCAAGTTAGGAAGAGCTCCTGCTACATTCATATATATGCATATCCTAGTATAAGATGTGTATCGACCTATTTTTGTGAACTTTGAGACTTTCACAAAGCTTCCTAATGTATTTCCCTATACTTATAAAGTATCTTTGTTTTATAAATATTACAACAACAAGTGCATCTTGATCCATATTGGCGCCTCAATGAAGTTTGATTTTTCTAGTGAGAACTTTTCAGACCAATACCTCAGATGCAATCCAACTGAGTTGAAGAAATATTGTCCTTCTTCAAAAATATGTTTTGTGTCCTCCATGAAGGAAAATATCATCATGAAAAAACCTTTGGATCCAAGTTTCAAATTCATTTGACCCTTGGTTTTCCATATGGTCTTCACCCACCCTATCAAACCTTTTTCTGAGGGCCATATGCCCATGAAATTTTCAATGATTGCACGGTCCTTAATATATTAGATATAGTTGTCGATCTACAGTGAAGTGAACTCATATCCTAGATTTTACTTGGCTTTATCCAACCATCCATTTTTCAACCTATGGTTCTCACACAGAGATTCTATTGCATCTCTGCAAGTTTTTCCATTAACATTGGGGTTCTTCCCCGTGCCCCCCATCTATGTCTTTGTCAAAATCGGGTCAGATTCACCCATGATCGCCTCCTTATAATATCTACCCTATGACAAGGATTGCTACCCCGACTCCCCCATTGGCTCATGAGCCCCCTCCCCCTCATATTCTTTCATATATATTTTTATTGAATCAAATCTCAAAAAAAAAACTTACCAAACTCTCCCCTGCTCCACATTCGATTTCCCATCCTGTTCCATTAGCTCGATTCTTTGTTATAAAATAAGTTGAAGATGCTTTTGTATTTCTTGATGTACAATATAAAATAAAGGAAAATATTGATGATCTGATAATGGAATATAATGATGATGTACCAATTAATCTTCGTATGGAATAGAAAATATAAAGGATACATATTTTTTCTCGTGTGATTATATTGAATAAAAATATGGTGAGCCTTCTCCGCTAGAGCTTGAAGATGATGAAGAGGCTCACCTCTCTCCTCCCTCTCATATTCTCATCATCCATTCTTGCATAATATTATATAAAATCTCTTAAAATCATACTTAGATGAGAAGTCTATTGTGGACTCATTCAAATCTCATAAGAAAATTGGGAACAATAGCTCTATTGTTTGGAGGAAAATCGTTGAGGCATTCCCCTTGGTAGGGGAATGGACTGTATGGAAAGTGGGTAACAGAAAGAACCATGATGCCCTTTTCTTTCCAATAGATAAGATAGGCAGACCACTTCTTTCAGGCAGGATGAAGTGTTAGAATTGGTGAGGACCCGTGGGTGAAATTGGGTCTAGGTTATAATTAAATCTCAAGGGATTTGATCATTGAATTACATGATCAAGGCATATTCTCTTTATGGAATTCCATAATGGAGGGTGAAAAATATATAGGAAGAAGCACATGGAAGTCGGTTCTCATCCTGGAGCTTGAGGGGAATCAAGAAGAGGATTGGAACATGTTCATTGATCTATTAAACTCAAATGTTATTTAACTTCGGGAAGAGGAAGATGATTCCCTTGTTAGGTTGAGGAATGAGAAATATAGAAACTACATAGTCAAGTTGGGTTACTTATCTTAGGAATAGGTTGCATTTGATGGGGAGAGAAAGTGGTGGTGGTCTTATGTATGGAATATTCGTGTACCTTTAAAAGAGAAGATTTTATTTTGGATGGCTATTGAAAAAATGATGTTAACAAGGGACAATGGGATGAAAATAGGGTGGATAGGTCCAAATAGATGTGTTCTATGCAAGGGTGATTCAAAAATAGTGAAACATATTTTTATTAATTACCAATGCGCGACAGGTAATGTCAGAGGTCTCAAAGATTGTTAAATTACTAGGGCCATCTCTGTCCGGTAATCTTCTCGATTGGATTAAATCCTAGAAAGAGGATCCTGCCACAACACCTTTTCCCTCCCTCCATTTTTTTCTTTATATATTTCGTGTGGTGGGTGCGCAATGTATGCATGTCTTAGGATGTGTCTATTTTGGCTAAAACTATTTCTACTTTGGTTGTCAAATTATCCTAAGAATTTAGGTGTGAGGTTAAAGTTTCAAAACAAAACATTCTCAACATGCCTTCCTTAGATAATTGTATGTCGTGGGGATATTTTGGAAGTGCTAGTCAAGGACACCCACCTGGATGCAGGATTGGTGTTGTTCTTTTTATTACCAAGTAACATTTTTTCAAAATCTGATACTCCCCGGGCAGAGGAAATAACACAAAAGCGGATCTTTTAGCATTATGGGATTTACTTTTCATGGTCACCTCCTTAAATCTAAGCAAAATTCAAATTCTAGTAGAATCCAAGTGATCCATGTCGATATTGGTGGCCACCTACCTATTCCAACTGGCTCCTCTTTTCAGTTTTTAGTTCAACACGTTCTTTTGTCCTTCTTTGTAATTGTGGGTTCTACACTTATAGGGTTGTCTGAATCCCTACACATCTTCCAAGTGGAGACTAGTGTTCGCCCACCTAATCCAACTGGCTTATTTTCAAATTTTTCATGTCAGCATATCTTTATGTACTTCGAGGGCCGTTTTGGGGCCCTAAAAAGTGTTTTTTTTGGAGTGCCACAATCAAACTATAGACTAAGTTAGAGTTTTATGGCATAATGCATACTTTTCAAAAATAACTTTTGAATGGGCTATCACACTCCTAAAACAGAGATCGTATGCAAAAGTTACGACCCTGGGAATCTAATGTACTAACTTACCCAAACAAGGCCCACATGACTTTTGGTGTTTCATTTCCTAGGGTTAGGTTTTTCGATGTCTAGGGTTTTGGCATTCATGTTTCTCATAAAAAGGCCTTTAGAGCCCCATTGTAATCATCTTCCGGAGAATGAGCATAGCCGTCACATCTCTTCTCAAAGATAAAGCTGCCACCATTCTAACAAGTCTTACACTATGTATTTTTACAGTCTCTTTACAATTCTTTCATTAATAGAAATCAATTATTGTTGTATTTCTTTGTTTCTGGAAATTTTCATGAGAATTTCATTGTAATTTATCTTCTTCATTTCGTTCTAAAAATAATCGAGATCAGTGGTATCAGAGAAAACTGCTCTTGATCGTTTTTCAGTGCATGTCCTCGATGAGAGCCGAGTATAGCCAATTGGATCGCAAGCTTGTCTCTCTTGAGGAAAATCACTCCCGCACGCCCAAGAAACCCTCAATGGTGGCAGAAAAGAAAAATGGCGGAGCAGAAGATTCTATTAACCTGTTGCTCGAGCAAGTTCTCGTGTGACAGAGGGATGAAATGATGGAGAATTTTGCACACATCCTTCAATGCATGTTGATAGAAATAGGTGCATCTTCATCAAGCATCCATTTTGGAGGAACCTCTCCCTTCAAGGTACAAGTTAATTTTGATATTCCCATATTTGAAGGTCAGATAGATGTGGATTCCCTAGAAAAATGGTTATATCTATTAGAAGGTTATTTCTCTATTCACAATTTTTCCGATGGGGAAAAGATCACCTTCGCACTCCTCAAGGCTCTCCCCCATGTCAAACATTGGTGGGAAACTTACTGGGAGCATAGTTCCACAGAGGAATCTAGAATATATGGGGCCAAGCCCACTTGGGATTTTTTTGTGGATGCGGTCAAGGAACAGTACTACCATGTTGATAACTATGAAGACCAGTACATGAGATGGACCACACTACGGCAAGAGAAGAGCCAAACATTGTCGGAGTTCAAAAATACTTTCCATACCTTATGCACCAAGCTAGGTATCAAAGACTCTGAGAGACATCTGGTTTTGAAATAACATGGGGCTCTGCATAGGTACATCCAAACCGAAATGGATTTCCTAAACATCTCATTATTGGGAGCTTCCTATCGATATGATGTCAAAACCGAGCAAAAATTTAGGCACTAGAACAAATGGGAATTCAGGTCTGCAAATCTACAACAACCAAAGCATGGTAAAGATGGCCCTAACCAACAACCTCTAGACAACCAGTCCAAGACACATGACAAGAAGGGTAAAGGAAAGATGAAGAATGACACTGACAAGTGGTGTGAATTCCATAAAATCCCCTGGCACAACACCGATGAATGTCGCTCGAAACAGTCAATGGTGGCCGAGGTCGAAGACACAAAGCCGAACCATGATTCAAAATCCGATCCAAAAAATATTGAAAACAGACAGATCATCGACGTAGACCCCACTATTACTGTCGTGGCCACAACAATTCAACCAGAAGAACCAGTAAATCTTGAAGAGGGGGGCGCCTCTTCCATTCACAGATGTGGGTGAAGGGGACCATGTGTAAGAACCTAATTTAACAAAGCCTAATAAAATTCGTAAATTTAAACAATTAAGATTTTTTCGACATATAAGCAATAAGCAATTTCATTATTCAGCATATAAGCAGCAGAAATTTAAATTTATGAACAACGTGCTAATAAATTACTTAACCATCACATAACACCACATATTCATGAAAATACATAAATAAACATACCTCCTTCTTATGCTAAATCCCCGATCTCTGGTTGTCCTCTCTGCTGCATTACCCAAAATTCTGCCCAAAATCGAATCTTCCTCCCTGCCAGCTAGAAACAGAGCATGTCCGGCTCCCTAGCTCCAGGATTCCGTGAGGATTTCTGGCCCCCGAGCCCAAAACTCCCAGCAACCTGGTGCACCCCTGTAACAATCCACCCAAACTCCAAAACCAGAAAAATATCAAACATAAAATACAGTCCTCTCCTGCAATAATGCTCCTCTCCCCAAAATTTCATAACCACTCCCGAAGGCCTCTCCCCAGTCATATCCTCCCCATTCACCGCCTCCTCCTTCATTTAAGGCAACCCACCTTATCCCTCCATTTACTACCTTATCCCTCCATTCAATACCCTATCCCCTGTCATACGTAAAGTTTTATAATAAATAAATTAAAGTTATTAAGCCTTGAATTCTTTACCCAAACCTTAAATGTGTTAATTAATCAATTAATTAATTAATCAACATATATTAAACAATTAATAAATAAATAATATTATTAATAGTTAATCATTACTTAACTAATACACATTAGGGCAGTGTTGACGAGCGAAATTGACCGCTCGTCAACTGGAGGAGTGAATCTGCTCCGGGGTTGTCTAAATAATCCAAGTCGTCTGGATTAATCCACTCCGACGGGTTTAGCGGCTCTGTTGGCCCCAAGTCGCCCGATTAATCCATCTCGACGGGTTTAGCTGCCTAATAATCTAAGTCCTACTTAAATTAAAAAAAAAAAAAAAAAAACTAAAGAAACTAACTAAATGAAAAACAACAGCTTGTTGCAAACTATTTACAATTTTACTGGTTAACAGAATAATAGTTCTACTTATTAAATATACAGTGCATAGATATATTTATATTTCTATTATATGTACAGTATTCACAAATTGCAAATTTTTAATCGAAAACCTGCGAAAATCATGTATGAATTGAGAGCAAAGCTATTGTTCAGTATTTTTTATTTTTTATAACTTTTATAAACAGGAAATGAAGTGACAACTATCTAACTAAGCAATAAAAATAACAATCTGTACTATGTATCTATCTAAACTACAGAGAATTCTTATATTAATTAAACTATTAAAATAAAATAGCAAACTGACGTGAAATTATCATCTCCTATTTGTCATGTACATAGGCATCTGCGTTCACTGTTCGATGAGGCCAACCCGCACCAGATTTTCCAATACTTCGCGTAAACACGAAGCAACAACGCTTCTGAATGCTAACCATAGAACAGGTAAAGGATGTAACAACAACAATTTTATAGTTTACAAATAATCACTGCAAAGATTTGTATATAACTGCTCATTTAACAAAGAAGATTAACCTTCTGTTCATTAAATTAAAATAGGATAATTGTTGTATGTAAAATGAGAGACATCAAATATGGACACTATTTAAATCCCATCACATCAACCTGTAACAAATTATGATATCTAAAGTAGTCAAAAATTTGATTACAAATTGAAATGAACAAAACTTGAAATAAAAGTATGATATATTGAAGCTAAAGCCGTACAAACATCCACTTTCATTCCAGTCTAAATAATCACCAATCCATAGTCTCTGCTCCCAAGCAGCGATGGTCTTTGTTTACAAAAATGATACATATAAAAAGGCCACGGGATCAAAACATTCCTGTGTAAATTATCAAAGTTGTTGCAAAAATTATGGGAATACAATCTCCCAAATTCTTGTTCCTATCTAAAACTAACAGCCCAATCCAAAACTATGTAAAAAAAGCATGTTCAAAGATGCCACTATCGATCCAATTTCCTCTGAAATTCGTGTGTACCTGTAAATGCACAAAAATACACGATTTTAGATTGTGTTTAGTTGTAAAATCAATAAAAATTCAAATTTTTATGACTAGCTACAGAATCTCACGATTCTGTAGCTAGTTATTATTTACAAACAGAATCGTATTATATCAATTCAATCATAACAGAAATAGATGCGATTGAGAAAACAAATCCTTTATGATAATTCAAAGAAAACAAAATCATTTTAAAATCATTCTTGAAATACCATACCTCGGTTTCAGGGATTCGATTCGATCAAGCTATTTTTGAATTAACAATGTCAGTGGCCGCCTCTACATTTTTGAAAACAACAGAGCCTGTGGTCTTATGCCTTTTATCATTAGCTAGCAACCTGTCATTTTCTTTGGTTAGCACATTTACTTGGTCCTCCAAGGACTTTATTTGGGATTGGAGCAAAGGGGCGTCTGTATAATATCGGTCGAGCCACGAGTTGCATTCATTTCACTGTGGGTGATCAGGCCGTGTAATTACAGGCGAAGAATCTCTTAATTTACAAGCAGTTCCACTGTCGAGTTTGATCCCGGGGAAGTTGGGGTCATTTCTAAGGCATGGCGGGAGGTTCGTCACATAGTCATAGGGCTTGACTGAACAAAGGTCGTGTGAGTATGGATACTCCTCGGTCAGAAACCGCTCGATTTCGGAATCGGAATCTTCACTCAACAAAATTGGTTTTTGGTCTGTGTTTTGCTTAGGTTTATTGCGAGCACACCTTGATACCCAACACGCAACCTTCTTACCCTTGAAATTGATATCATTGTTACCCTTACCCTTTTTCCTTGCAGACCTTTTAACAGGCTTACCACCATCTTTTAGGCATGAATCAGGCAGGGTGTCGGTTTGGGTAGGGTTCGGGTAGGTCGAGGGTTCAAGAGAGGGTAAGAGTGTAGGAGGGGGCATGACAGGCCCGACAAGGGTTTCTGTAACCACGGTCTTGTCAACTTGTCCAATTTCAGGACTGGCAAATCCATTCCTCAACAAGAAAGCTTCCCAACAGTCGCCACTCAACCCCAAATGATGAACTATAATAATTTTAATTAAACAGTGGTGGAAGAGGCTTGAGTTGGATTTCTCCCTCTTGAAACGTTTAGCCATTTTATACAAACTCTGAAGGAGGAAATGTGGCATATTTAAAGGAAAATCTATGAAACTCATGAGCATTTGGAGGTGGTATAGGAAAACTAAACCGTATCTACCCTCGCATGTAATGAATTACTTGATAATGGCCAACAAATCATGCCACCTAGACTTAAGAGCTGCAACTGGCATACCTTTGTCGCAACTGTTGATTTTCCTTGAGGTAAACATCAGTGGCCATGGTACTTCATCAACCTTCGAATTTTTAAACCATTTCTGCCCTTTGGCTGGCAGACCAGTGGCTGAGCTAAGGAAATCCTCGTTCAATTCGAGTTGGATGTCCCCAACTTTGGCCCTGCATCCATCAAATGTAAGTGCAAATTGCTGAGCGACTGCGAGGTTGAAACCCTCGAACTTCTCAATAAAAACCCTCCAACCATTCCTCTCTAGGTCCTCTCGGTCGTTATCAAATAACAACAACGTTTGGACACCGTTGGGATCGATTCGCACTACAGGAGCCATAGCAAATAGCACAAGATCAACAGGGTAATCGGCGAGGGGGTTTGACAGGGTAGACACAGAACCATTTTCCCGCAGCTTCCCCTAAACAGGCAAAGGCAGCCCGAAATGCAAGACAGAGYGTTAATGCTTATGCGTGCGAGGTTGGTGGAGTAAATTAGGACCATGCAAAAATATCATGTCGGGTTTGTACAACCAACGACGCCTATTCAAATCATAACAGTGCATATCCAAAAAAGATTTTAATCAAATGAATTATCACATAACCATTGAAAACCATGGTATTCATAACCAAAAATCGATCTGAATGTTAAATAAACAATGTCATTTGCACGATTTTAAAAGAAACACCAATATGTCGAATATTGCATCAACAATTACAACAAAGACACCAACATGTCAAATGAACCACGATTTGACCCAAAATTAATGTGTTCAATAAAAACATTGCATCACCGATTTGATCAAAGACACCAAAATATCAAATAACCATTTCATCAACGAATTTATAAATTGAAACCATATTAACAATAGTCAAATGCAAAGTGAGTGGTGGTTTGGTGTTTTAATAAATGTGTGACCAGTGGTGAGTTGGAGGTAAAAGAGTTATGACCACATAAGCAAATAGGTTCATAACAATCCAAAATATCATTTTAATGCAATCAACATGAATCCCAACTGTAGGTTTTCACGCTTGCAGTCATGAAAATGAAAACAAAAAGTAGGTATGCGAAAGCGAAAGATAATGGTGTCGTTTTTTTTAAAATTGCGACGAGTATTGAGGGTTCAAAACCCTTGTGTAGGCATCTTGTAAGGAAAAGATAGGAATTAATATGGCTTCCAACAATGGCAACACACTGGTAGAAGCAGTTATCTCTGCCAAACGAACAAGTCCATATTAGGATAATGAGAAAAACTCCAACTCGAAATAAAACCAGAAAACTGTTTGAACATCATCATCAATCATAAAAAATTCCATCCTGTTATTTTAAAAGATGAAGACTGATAACAATCTTAACAAAAGCGAGTCATGATATTAAGGTTAAAATCTCCAATACTATTGACAAAGCCACTGCTGCCAGCAGGCGTCCATAGCCTCGACAGGGTTGCCATTTAACCCACTCCAATATCGGTATCCTGCCAGGAAGTTCCAGATCAGAACGAAGGATATTTAAGGTCAAGAGATTCCATATCTGAAAATTTTCATATACCCGACATTGCTTCGCTGCCAGCGGGCCTGTTCAGTACCCCGGCGAAGTTATCTTGGCATCATGCATGCATTTACCCGCTGCTAGAAGATATGTTCAACATCCCGACGGGTTTACAAGCACTTCCCACAGCTCTTTAAAGATTTATTTGGTTTTTAAAGATATATAATTGAGCAGGGTGACGCTGAAAATTATGATATTTTGGACATATTTTAATAAATTACAGACCTTGGAAAAAAATTTACACTGTCCTTCATTAAGATCTAGAGATAGTTTGTTAATAAACCGACCTTCGTAGCCAGGGAGACATCTTCTGAGTTGTTCTCTTAAGGAACAGGGACAGCGTAAGAAGAGAATGGATGATTGTGACAGGCTTCAATTACAGATTGAAATCAATAAACTCCTTTCAAACAACAAGCTTTGTTTAACATGGTTGCGAACTTCAGAAAAATATCATAATTGATGTTTTAACAATCTTCAGTAGTCATTTCGGAGGGGAAATTTTTATGTTCTCTTTGTCTGAGCTAGCCCATGATGCAGGCATGTGTGTTTCAAAAAGAAAGACTGATAAGCATAAATGAAAACAAAACACACCAGTGAAGAAAAATTTGAAAGCAAAGAAATCCAAACAAAAAATATATATATATGTACAGAAGGTGAATCTGAAAACCTCATGCAACAAATCCCTTGGGAGACTGAAAGAAAGTAGGAATATCATGTTTGATGGGAAATCATTCTTACTCGTGGTACCTTGGGTCAAGGTTGATTCAGATTTAATTATCTCTTTACTTTTCATTTAATATTTTCATGATGATACTGCATTTTTTGAAAGTAAATATTCAACTAAGAGAAAAAGATCAAGCGGACTTCCCTGATAACAATCGTATTATGGTTCTCGTGGTGCACCCACTTGCGTTTATGACTGCATTATTACAAAGAGAAATAGTGAGAAATAAAACTGCAAGAAAACTTATTCCTAAACCTACCCTAACTATTAAACCAATCAGGATACTACGTGAAGTCATGCTTCCAATGTAGCCATCGGAGTAACTCCAATCCTGCAACGGAAACAAAATCAAACATTATTAATAAGAATGGTAATATATCAAAAAATGACAGAAACATATCACACTTACCTTCATAA
>SNQJ01S0063624.1:81255-94374 GCA_010110895.2 Picea sitchensis
TCATACGTCTTAAAAGTTTAAGTGTATCATTTAATAGTTTCACTGTGAATAGAAAATAAAAGTGTAGGCCTCAGGTAATCCTGGTTGTCTAAGTCAAAAGGTGGTGTTGCATACACCCAACCTTCGAGAAACATATTCTCGAGTTGGTAAAAAAAAAAGTGAGGGATAGTCTCGTCGTAGTGTCTCGGTGTCTTCCCAAGTAGCAGATCCTAGACTATACTTGTCCAACTGGACCTTAACTTGGTCTACCAGATGGTTCCTGAGCTGTCGAACTCTATGGTCCAATATGCGTAACAATTCTACCATGAGAGTTCCCACGTCTAATACCTGCAATTCCTTCCAATTTAGTTTATGTGATTCATCAACAACATAATGATGTAAAACAGATACATGAAAAACATTATGAGTTTTATGCAAGTGAGGTGGCAGTACGAGACGATAGGCAACGGGTCCAATTTTCTCTTGGATTCTGAATGGTCCTATAAATCGAGGTGACATCTTTGTCCCCTTCCCGAACCATATGGTACTCTTATTAGGCCCAATATGAATGAAAACCTGGTCTCCCACTTTATAACTTCGGTCGGTCTTGTGTGCATCCACATAACTTTTTTGCCTATCATGTGCTTCCTTTAGTCTCTACCTAATCTGAATCACCTGTTCCTCCATCTCTTGAATCAATTCTGGCCCAACTGTTACTCAGTCTTCTAATCTATCCCAAATCAATGGCCTTCCATACAGAGCTTCGTAGGGTGGCATTCCGATGGAGATATGAAAACTGTTATTGTAGGAAAACTCTACCAACGGTAGGTACTTCTCCCAATGGGTTTGATTATCCATGGCATACATCCTAAGCATGTCTTCCATGACTTGATTTACTCTCTCAGTTTGCCCATCTGTTTCAGGATGATAAGTCGTGCTTAAGTTCAACTGGGTTCCCAATGCTGACTGCAAACTTGTCCAAAACCTAGAAGTGAAACCGGAGTCCCTATCTAAAATGATCTTCTTAGGTATCCCATGCAAACGGATAACCTCACTTACAAACACACGTGTCACATCAGTGACATCATAAGTGTCTCTTACCGGAATAAAATGAGCACTCTTGGTTAACTTATCAACTATCACAAGAATGGCATTGTGTCTATGAGATGTGAGCGGCAACCCCACAACAAAATCCATAGAAATGACCTCCCACTTGGACATAGGAACATCATGTGGTTGTAGGAGGCCTGTCGGGTGGTGGTGGTCGGCTTTCACTTGTTGACACTCTAGGCATTTGGCAACGATATGGACTACATCATGCTTCATGCCTACCCAGAAGAAAAGCTTCCTCATGTCTGCGTACATCTTCTTCACACCCGTATGCGCACAATAAAGTGCTCTATGGGCTTCCTTCAGTATGATGCTTCGAATATCCCCATTTTCAGGGATGTACATCCTTCCCCGATATCTTAACAGTCCGTCTGCTTCCAGACTATATCCTTCATATTTTGGATTTAGTTGCCTCCCACTCTGGAGGTTTGAAGTAACCTTTAAATACCAATTGTCTCCTTGGAGTTGTGTCAACACACGTTCCCTTAGATTGACTTTTAAGGGTACCAAGGATAAGACACGTGGTCTCCTACTCAAGGCATCTGCGACCACATTTTCCTTTCCCTTGATGTATGAAATACCAAAATCGTACTCACTCATAAAATCACTCCATCGCATTTGCCTGGCATTCAGATCCCTTTGAGTGAAGAGATGTTTTAAACTTTGATGGTTCGTTTTGAGCTCAAATTTTCGCCCCACAAGATAGTGCCTCCAAAGTTTCAGAGCTAGCATTACAACTACCAACTCTAAATCATGAGTCGTGTATAGCTCTTCATGTTTCTTCAACTTCCTTGATGCATAAGCTATCACTCCTCCATCCTGCATTAGCACGGCCCCCAACCCTTGCTTCGAGGCATCCGTGCAGACTGTGAAGTTCTTTTCCATATCCGACACTCGTAGAATTGGCACACAAGTTAGTAACCTCTTAATCTCAATGAATGCACTATCACATTCTTCTGTCCATTCATACCTGACCCCCTTGCACTGCAAAGTGGTGATGGGTTTCTCTATTTTAGAGAACCCTTCCACAAATCTCCGATAATAACCTGCTAGCCCCATGAATCTTTTCACCTCATGGGCATTTTTCGGCACTAGCCACTCCATAACGGCCTTTACCTTTTCTAGGTCCACAGAAATTCCTTCGTCGGAAATGATATGACCTAAATAGTGAATTTCTTTCTGGAAGAAGGAACACTTCGACAACTTCCCATACAATTTGTTCTCCCTAAGGCAGGACAACTCCACTCGCAAGTGTTCCTCATGTTCTCTTTCGTTCTTGGAATAGATGAGGATGTCATCTAGAAATACTGTACAAAACGGTGTAAGTACTTCCGAAATACGTTGTTCATGAGGCTCATGAATACTGTTGGCGCATTGGTCAATTCTAAAGGTACTACGACGAACTTGTAATGTCCAAACCGGGTTCGAAAGGAATTTTTACGAATATCGCCTTCCTTAATCCTTAACTAGTGATACCCTGATCGCAAATCGATCTTTGAGAATAGCGCTTCTCCTTGCATCTAATCGAAGAGGTCATCTATTCGCGGCATTGGGTACCTATTTTCACTATAGCACGGTTCAAGTCCCTGTAATCTATACACAATCGTAAGGAACCATCCTTCTTCTTTACAAAAATTACTGGTGCCTCAAACTGAGGCTCTAATACCATGTGTAAGAACCTAATTTAACAAAGCCTAATAAAATTCACAAATTTAAACAATTAAGATTATTTCGACGTATAAGCAATAAGAAATTTCATTATTCAGCATATAAGCAACAGAAATTTAAATTTATGAACAACATGCTAATAAATTACATAACCATCACATAACACCACATATTCATGAAAATACATAAATAAACATATCTTCGTCTAATGCTAAATCCCCGATCTCTGGTTGTCCTCTCTGTTGCTTTACCCAAAATTCTGCCCAAAACCGAATCTTCCTCCCTGCCAGCTAGGAACAGAGCCTGTCCGGCTCCCTAGCTCCAAGATTTCGTGAGGATTCCTGGCCCCCAAGCCTAAAACTCCCAGCAACCTGGTGCACCCATGTAACAATCCACCCAAACTCCAAAACTAGAAAAATATCAAACAAAAAATACAGTCCTCTCCTGAAATAATGCTCCTCTCCCCAAAATTTCATAACCACTCTCGAAGGCCTCTGCCCAGTCATATCCTCCCCATTCACTGCCTCCTCTTTCATTTAAGGACACCCACCTTATCCCTCCATTTACTACCTTATCTTTCCATTCAATACCCTATCCCCTGTCATACGTAAAGTTTTATAATAAATAAATTAAAGTTATTAAGCCTTGAATTATTTACCCAAACCTTAAATGTGTTAATCAATCAATTAATTAATTAATCAACATATATTAAACAATTAATAAATAAATAATATTATTAATAGTTAATCATTACTTAACTAATACACATTAGGATAGTTAATTATTTAATTATCTATTCTTGATAACCTTAACCAACTATTTAACTAAGGTTGTTACACCATGTTGCATTTCCTTGTTGATAGCGATAGCCAAAAGAACCTCATCTTAGCTAAGGTCATCAAACAGTTGGGGTTGTCAACAACACCACACCCGCAACCATACAACATCGGGTGGATTCACCAAGGACGAGATCTTTGTGTCAGCCAACAGTGTCTCCTGTCCTATGGCATCCAGCCCTTCAAGGATGAGGTAGTGTGCGATGTTTCCCCTCTTGATGTCTGTGATGTTGTTTTGGGACAACCATATATATGGAAACCTCATGTTGTCTATGAGTCTAGAACTTGTAATGTCATTATTACTCTGGGAGGTCAACTCTATAGGATATTAGAGGTAGTTCTGACTACTTCTCCACCAAAACAATGTCGCAAGGTAATCTCTCATACCTCAAAATTCATCCTCTTCGTAATCTGGTCAAAAGATGCACAAAAGACCGCTACAACCACTGCAGCCTCAACACCTTCTATCCAACAAAAACAGATTGTCGAAGAGAAATAAGATATTGTTTCTTCACCTACAATGGTGCATACACAATGCCCCGTCAAACCCAGAGACAACAGGTTGGTGGAACAGATTCAACCCCACCAGCAACATATTTGTGATAGTCTTCCACAAACCAAACAACACAACTTCTCCAACAAGGCACACAGCTCAACAAGATTCAAATTCAAAAAATGATTTCCCCTCTTCCCTGGGCACTCAACGCAATGAAGACCATTGCTTCCCAAGGGGGGAGGATTGATCCAGGTGGATATTGGTGGCCACCCACCTATTCCAACTAGCTCCTCTTGTTAGTTTTAAATTCAACATGTTCTTATGTACTTCTTTGTAATTGTGGGTTCTACACTTTTGGGGTTGTTTGAATCCCTACACATCTTTTAGGTGGAGACTCGTGGTCGCCCACCTAATCCAACTGGCTTATTTTGGAATTTTTATGTTAGCACATCCTTTTGTACTTCCAGAGTCGTTTTGGGGTCCTAAACAGTTTTTTTTTTGTGTGCCACAACAAAATTATAGATAGTGTCAAAGTTTGAAGGCGTAATATGTATTTCTTGAAAATACCTTTCCAACAGGCTATCACACACCTAAAATGGAGATCGTATGCAAAAGTTACGATCTCGGGAAATTAATGTACTAACTTACCCAAACAAGGCCCACATGACTTTTGGAATTTCATCTCCTAGGGTTAGGTTTTTGGATGTCTATGGTTTTGGCATTCATGTTTATCATAAAAAGGCCTTCAGGGCCTCATTGTAATCATCGTCTAGCGAATGAGCGTAGTCGTTACATCTCTTCTCATAGATAAAGTTGCCACCATTCTAACGAGTCTTGCACTCTGTATTTTTAGAGTCTCTTTACAATTCTTTCATTAATAGAAATCAAGTTTTGTTGTATTTCTCTGTTTCTGACAATTTTCAAGAGTATTTCATTGTAATTTCTCTGCTTCATTTCGTTCCGAAAATAATCCAGATCACCAAGGTTGTAATCGAGTAGGTTAAAGGTCAAAATCAAATGCATGTGTTGAGACTCAAGACTCTGATGGACCAGATTCGCTTCTTCTTCTCATCTCTGGAATGGTTCTTAGTCAATAATATTCCCTAAAAACTAAACTCTTTGGTCGATGAACTATCTAAGGAGGCTCTCTCTCTAGATGCAAGAGCTTTCATTTCTCAGGAGTGTTTTGAAGGGAAGTTTTGCGAGGAATATAATTTCTTCCTATATATATATATATATATTTTCTAAAAACTCATAAGGGTTTTTTTTAGTGTTTTAGTGAAAGTTTTTATGTAATGTTATTATATAGAGAAGACATTTAAATAAAGGTTGAATATGAATGAATAGTAATCAATGTGATGAATTGGAGAGTGAGGAGGGACCGCAATATGTATATTCTCTTTTTAATGAATATAACTTTTTCTTTCTTGGGAAAAAATCTCTCTTAAAATCAAAATTGTTATATAAAATATGTGAAATCACGAAAAACAAATTATGAAATAAAGTATATAAAACAAAAAGATGTGCGTGGTAATAAAAGACTCTAATAAACACAACATATATTTAAAAATATAAAAATAATATTAAGAAAGATCTCTTAAAATAAAAAGTATTAATTAAATTGTATATAAAATCAAAAGTATTAAGTAAATTAGATCAAATAAAGATATTTTCACTCCCAATATAACACACAATTAATAATTTTGTATTATTAAATATAAACATAAATCCATTTATTACTACTGTCATTTGTAATTTAGAAATATTCCTCTCGAATCTTTGGAAGATTTGAGGGGAATATGAAAGTGTAGAAGTAAAGTTTTTTATTTTACATGGGTAGACCATTTTAGAGGCCGATTATAAAATATAATATCGTTTATACAAAGAAAAGCAATTCATTTTTGGGACACTTTGGGACCATAATCAACAAATGGGGAAGGATTTTAATGATGTAACAATATTTGTTAAATTCAAATAAAATAACAATAACTTATTTGTTTTAATTTACAATAGAGTAGTGTGTAAGTGTACAAAGTTGGTGGATGATAAAGTGACAACGAGGTGGAAAGGAACGCTTATTTTTAAAAATGTGCACGTGGTTTTGGTGTTAGAGGTTCAAAAAACTTCAAACCTCCACTCAGCATGCCACAAAGGTATGTTGTCAGGAGCGTGTGCACACTCCTAAGAATACGTGTGCATTCCTAGGAACGTGCACACGTTTCTATCGTGCCCTTTTTAAGGGACCGCAAGTATGATTTGTTCCCATTTTCACATATTGTGTCTCACGTTTTTCATTTCATTGAGCAAATAGAGAGGAACAAACAACCAAGCAAAGACAAGATCTTGCCACCGTGTCCAACTCAAGCCGACTATGCTTGATTTCTCTTATTTTTCTCCCACTCTAGTAATTTTTTACTTTTCATAAATGTGTGCTAAAAATATTTAAGATAATTCTCCACATGTCATGCACAATTATCCTCTTAGGTGACAAGCCATTAGAAGTGTTGTTTTTCACAATGTCTACATGCCCCTTTAGCAAATATTCCATGTCCTAAAAAATGCATGTTTCCAGGAGCTTTCAACTTCATCATTGTGTTGTATGTCTCGCTAAACTCTTCTCTAAACAACATCATAAGGTTCCTTCATTTCTTTAACCATGCTTAGGAACTTTGCAAACGTTAGAAACACTTCTCTAGGGTCTTCATCCTTCAATGGAAATAATTGTATCATGCTTGATGGTATAATCATTTTTTCTTCTATTATATTTTCTTTATCTGTCAAATTGTTAGTTTTCACAATAGAAAATGGAAATCTATTATGAATATAAAATAATGCATGCATGTGAACGTGATTATTTTGTTGTTTTTTTTTAATTTCTTAAAATATGTATTTGCATGTTTTTGTAATTTTCTATTTTAATTAAAACAACTGACCTAATTTATATGTCATGCCTTATTAAATTGCAGCAGATATTATTAAGATGGAACCCAGAGACAATGAAAACCCCACAAAAGCACACTAAAGAACAGAAAACCCCAACCCACCACAACACCAAACACAAACACACAAATTTATGAGGGGTTGAGCACTTTCAGATCTCTTGTCCATGAATTAAGGGTACAAGAGAGCCTAGTCAAGTGTCTTTGGCCACTTCATTGGACACCATTGTATCTTCCATTACAAGTGCCCAAGGTAAATTAACTACTATTTATGAATACATGGATAAGATGTTCGAGTATTATAGGACTGGACTCGATAGAAACCAATTTAGAGACTTGAATATTTCAAAACAAGATTTGATGTCTCTATTTATTGATCCTCGAGCTAGAGTACAACCACCTGTCAACAAGAAACACATTTGTATGGACTGATGCATCCACCCATAATTTCTTGAAAACTGGATGGATAGGTGGTTCATGGTCTGTGATAAACCTCCCTCCAATAACAATGAGGTGTCATTATATTTCTTGAGGAAATTATAGGAAAAAATTATTTTGGTTCACCATGTGAACTACTTCGACATTGGTGATTTCCATGGGGTGGGTCAAGGGTCCACACAAGACCAATAGCATGGTTGGCATGATCCCATGCTATGTACTCGTCCCTCTAGGAAAAGGGCTAACCCCCCTACGCAACATCCTCCCATTTTAGAGGGCATGCAACAGACACATGTAGATTTATCATCCTTGACTCATATTCTAGTGCAACATGGTAGTTTTGTTGTACTATCTCGACAGAAGGTGCATATTGGTAACATTGGCAGAGGGTTCATACCTTCAACCCCTAAAGAAAAGTGCAGCGAGTAGAGGGCACGTGGACAGAGAAATCATTCATGTGAGCCTCACATATGCTCGAGTTGTAGGAAAACTTGTTATGGTCCTATGGAGGCCAATGGACATCAAAGCTTCATGGAGGAGGTTAGTATCTTAACCATCTCTATGTTCTTCATCGTTATATATTTATATAGTATTATGTGTATTTATTTTGATATTTTATTGTATGATGTTTTCCAATTGCTACACCCATATAGCAGACCATCTATGTTGATATATGAATCAGTTTTTGTCTCCACCATTGATGCAACAGTAGAGGAAGCCTGATCATTCAGTGTACCTCATACACATATATGTTTCACATTTGATAAATTTACCATAGTGATTTATTTATTTTCTCACATCCACAAATATAATGTTCTCGTGTTTCTACATGTTGCAGTACCAGATAGTGTCGAGCAATGTCTACTTGGGATGGACAAGTCACCCACTTCATAGGTGTCATGTGTTGAGTTAAGTATCATTTAAATATCAAATTTGTTGTATTTATGTTGTTGAATTTTACTATTTGGTACTAATAAAAATATTATTAATATGAATGCAGGTTGTTGATATTTTCTCCAGTTACAGTACTAGTCCAGTCCTTGGTCGCCCTACCACGGATTTTGGGTTACCTATTTCCAGAACAAGGGTTATTTCATCTCTTGTACATCTTGTGGGAGTTCATCGCCGCTCACCCCCACCATATTTCATATTCTATGCATCATCAGTGGCTACACCCATAGGCCACCCATCCGCACCACCTCTTCCATCACATACATCCACAATGGATTCACCTGTACGTCACCCACCCCCACCACCATTTCCATCTGTGCCATCCACTAAGGCTTCCACAATATATGTTTCCTCGGAGCAGGTTTTACAATCGAGCGCTCCACCTGCCAGCGACTCTCCACCATTGCCTGAGTTATTCACCATGAGATAATGTGTTGATGATCATTTTTTATGTATCATGAATGGAAATGATTATATGCACATTTGTTTAAATTTCATGATTTGAACCTTGTAACTGGCGTAGGGTGGAATCGCTAAGAGATTAAGGTCGCGAAGGAGGGTGACACCCTCGCAATTTTCAGTACCATTTGTGGTGAGTTTTCTTATGTCGAATTACAAAGTATCATTTTGTAAATCTTTTAATTCATTGTGGAAAAAAACTTATAACAATGTTTTTTTCTTTTTCTAGTCTACGGAGCGACGAACCACGCCTAAGTGAAAAACCACTCGAGGTGCTTCTTCGAGCAAGAGAAGAAAGATTGATTTTCGGGATGCTCCTGAGGGTGGAAAGGATGGCAGTGGTCAATGAGTGACCAATGACTGCCATTTTGTATCTAGGCCACCATATGGTAGTTTTTTTATGTTAGGGCACTTGTTGTCGTCTTGTATATTGGGCATGATGTGCCATTTTGTGAAAAATGTAGAGTTTAGACGATGTTGAACACACACACTTCATGGCACATTTTTTATGAATCTCATTGTTTGTTTATTTTATGTTGATGAATGTATGAATTTCAAAGTGTTTCGATTTCCACTCTTTTCTATTACATATGAAATTGCAAGAAATAAATCTAATCTAAATGGATTTAAAGAAATCTATTCTCAAAAGATAACTCTCAGAAACAGTAAATAGAAACAACTATGTATCTTTATTCTTCTAAGAACTAATTCCACATAAAAATACCGCTACAAGGATATTCCTAGGAAACATAGATTTACATTGTTTTATAAAGGGAGAAACCTACATGAACATCGTGAACATGAACAGAATAATCCATGAGATGAAATTAATGCACACTTTAGGATTATGGATAGCTTTGGGATAATGAAGACATGATGAAAAGATGAAATGTCAAACTCAAAACCTCCTATAACCTTCAATTTAGGATCTCTTTGTATGATTTTGGAGGTAATGTTAAAATGCATATATCACTAATCAAAATCATGTTAGTCTTTTGAGTTCATGAAATACATAAAAGATAAGTTGAATATTGTTTTTCAATAGTTGGAAGGAGAAACTCATACATCGAAAGAGAGAAGGATCATTTAATGCATCAATATAGAATATTATAGATTTTGATGAGTTTGTAGATTCAATAACTTACATTTAACTAATAGAAACTACAATTACCTTTACAAAATTCAATAAATCCACTTATTATAGGAGATGTTTGTTGAAGACTATACAAAGGTATTTTAGGTTCTAGCAACTATTTCACAAAATCTGGATAGACTTATGAAATTTTAATGAAATGAAATTAATTTTATCTCAATTTGGTTGAGTATTCAATTACATTTGGAGTGTATTATTGCACTAATCATTGTAATAATTTAATTAATTTGATTAATTAATTTTCAAAGTGTTAAGAAAGTCTAGGTAAGTAAAAATAGTTCATTTTTTCTAAAGTGATTATAAATACTTGTGTTACTCATTAATGAATCTCTTACGGTGGAAAAGATTGCTAAGTGCTAAATCCATATGAAATTAATGGTTCTCAAGGACCTAAATTTGACGAAATACTAAAGGCCCGTCCTAGTTAAAGATCCAAGAACCAATAATAAGAATCATGTAGGCTATTCCCAAAAAGAATATGTAATTACTCCTTCAATCAACTCTTCTTACACCTTCACAAAGAAGTATACAATGGAATGACTAGGAGGAAAGAGATACAATGACATGACTAGAAGCATTATTTCTTGGGAGGTTGGCTAAGTAGAGAGGGAGTGGATGCTAAGGAATTTCATAAGAAGTGTAAACAATCAAATCAACTAGATTCCCTGCATGAGCTTAATATATCATTTGTTTTTATAAGATTTCATTATTTTGTGACTATTTTATAGAACTTATTATCATTAATTTATTTAGTTTTATTTAATTTGTCTTTTTTGTGCATAATATCAACATATTTTAAAAGATAATTGAGATTTTATCAATTAAATGGTATACAATGTTGAAATTATTTAAAATAAGACTCATGATCCCATCATCAAGTTGAGCACTAGAAGTCTATATATGTTTTTAGTGAAATAAATTGGGTGATTATTAGCGGCCCCACTCTTTAAAGATGAAAAGTAAGATTACATGCATGATTTATTCCAAGAAAGAAAACCATTATCTACTAGAATGTTTGCTATACAACGTCATCTTCAGTGCCTTGTCTTGCCTTGCACTGGTTTTCCTTGCCTTACCTTTCCTTTCCTTGTCATGCCTTGCCTTACCTTTCTTTTCCTTTCCATGCATTGCCTTTCCTTCCCTTGCCATGTCTAGCCTTGCCTTGCCTTGCATTTCCCTGCCTTTCCTTGACTTGTCATTTAATGCCTTGCCTTGCCTTTCCATCTCATGCCATGCCATGCCTTGCATTGCATTGCCTTTCCTTTCCTTGCCTTTCCTTTCTATGTCATGCCATGCCATGTCTTGCATTGAATTGTCTTGCCTTGCCTTGCCTTACCTTTCCATGCCATGCCATGTCTTTCCATGTCATGCCATGTCTTTCCATGCCATGCCTTGTGTTTCCTTTCCATGGCATGCCTTGCCTTGACTTGACTTGAAATTTCATGTCTTTCCTTGCCATGTCTTTCCTTTCCTTGACTTGTCTTTCCTTACCATGCCTAGCCTTGCCTTGCCTTGCATTTACATGCCTTTCATTGACTTATGATGCCATGCCTTGCCTTGACTTGCCATGCCATGACTTACCTTGCAATGACGTGTCTTGAATTGTCTTGTGTTGCATTGTCTTGCCTTTCCTTGCTATGCCATACCATGCATGTCCTTGCCTTGTTGTGTCATTCCATGCTTTTCCTTTCCTTGTTATGTCATGCCTTGCCTTGCCTTAACTTGCTATGTCATGACTTTCCATTCCTTGAATTGTCTTGCCATGCCTTGCATTTCCATTCCTAGACCTTTCATTTCCATGCCTTGGATTGCCTTTCCATGTCTTTCCTTACCTTGGCTTGCCATGTCTAGCCTTGCCTTACCTTGAATTTTCGTGCCTTGCCTTGAATTTTCATGTCATTTCATGACATGCCTGGCATTTCCATGCCATGCCTCACATTACATTGTGTTGCATTGCCTTGCCTTGACTTTCCATACCATGCCTTGTCTTTCCTTGCCATGCCTTGCATTGCCTTTCTTTGAATTTCCATACCTAGACCTAGACCTATACCTAGACCTTGCATTGTCATGTATTGCCTTGTCTTGACATGACTAACCTTGCCTTTCCTTGCATTGCACTTCCTTTCCTTAACTTGCCATACCATTCCTTACCTTGTCATGCCATGCCTTTCATTGCCTTCTGTTGTATTACCTTGCCTTGCATTGCATTGCCTTTCCTTGCCATGTCTTTCCATGCCATGCCTTGCCTTTCCATGCCTTTCCTTGACTTGTCATTCCATGATTTTCCATGTCATTCTTTTCCTTTCCTTTCCTTGTTGAGGAGTGTTCTTGGCACATATAACTTCCAAGCAGGAATGTGCACATGTTCCTAGAATATGTGTGCATTAAAGTGTGCACATGTTCTAAGAACGCAAGTGCGTTCCTATTGGTCAGGAATGAGCACCAAACACACTCAAACTAATTTATTTTAAGTCATAAGAGCATGTGTACACTCTTAATAAAATGGATATAGTTTTTATTTTAGACCAAGAAACTTTATAAATAAATATGTGTAGGGGTTTGGGGACAAATAGGACCTAAGGGATTAATATTGAAAGTGTTTTGAAGCATAATGCAATGGTTAGAGCACCAAGATGGAGTTGAGGGTTGTGGGGCCTTCAACAAAAGGTATAGGCATATTGCACATAGGGATCAGGTGTGGAGGGCATTAAGGGTCGAGTATAGGTTATGCCTAGGCTTAGATGGAGCTAGGGGGGTCTAGGTCATGGTCTTGGTCTAGGTCATGGTCATGGTCATGGTATAGGTCTAGCTCTACCTCTAGGTCTATGTCATGGTCTAGTTCATGGTCATCATTTAGGTCTAGGTCATGGTCTAGGTCTTTCCATGTCTAGGTATTTCTATGTCTAGGTCTAGGTATAGGTATAGGTATTGACATGTCTAGATCTGGGTCTAGTTCAAGGCCATTTCTTGCCTTGCAATGTACTAAACTTGTTATAGTGTGTGGGAGTCTGAGAGGGAGAGAGAGGAAGACATATAGGGGGCGTAGAGAGAGAGTGTATGAGAGTGTGAGATTCAAATAGAGGAAGACAT
>SNQJ01S0063625.1:1563-19425 GCA_010110895.2 Picea sitchensis
CAATGACAACCAACCTTAATCAACAGGTCTTTGGAGTACATACAAGATCTGCTAAGAGGCATGCTAAGGACTCCTCAATATCAGGTTCTACTGGTTTCTCTCCATTGAATTATATTCATGATTCTTTAGTCTCCTCAACAAATTGACAAGGGGAATCTGACGGGACTTCTAAATCTTCCTGTGGAGAGACAACTAAATTCTTGATTGCTGTCAAGATATGCTCTTCCTAAGAGGCAGATATCCCAGTTGCTGCTAGAATGCGATAAAGTTATTGGAGGAACATTCTTCAAGATATTGATCATCCTTGAATTAATCTAGCTGGTTGATGATCCCTGTCTCGCAACACAAATTAGTACTCCAGGGTTCTTACAACACCCAAAAAATGATTTGTCATCAAAGATATGAATTTTATAACTATTTGCAAAAATAAAACACACCAATTTGAACTCCTTGCGTTACTGGGACCCTGTTGTCACCCATGGATGATTTTAATGATGAAAATTTATTTTAAACTGTAGAAACCTTGACGAATCTTACTAATCCTTCATATTCCAACTTTAAAATTTTTGGTAAAAATATTCAAATTTTGAAGGATTTTATATAGTTTGTATAAAATTTTGGCTATTTTTAAGGTAAAATAATTTTATCCTATAAAATTTGGGTGAATCATTTTTAGAATAACGAATCTTTCTTTGGGAAAAACCTTAGAAAATTAGCCCATGAGTGAAATTAGCCCCTAAAATCATCCATGCTGTCACCAGGTTATCTGTTCGCACAAGCTAGCCCATCATGAAAACAAAATTTTGCATAAAGGAAGGAAAACCATACTTGCATTAAAAGAAGAGAGGACAACCTAACTTTGGAGCAACCCCACTAAAGTGGATGTGTAGGCTCTTCCCTCACGTTTTACCATCTTCTCTCCGCCCTTAGTTCATCCATAAAACCAATCCAAAACCATTAAAGAAATCTGATTCAAACACTACCTATTACCGTTTTCAACTCCCCGACAACGATGCCAAAATGTTTGTGCAATTATATGCATAATATATTACCAAACATAAATTATCGACTGAGATTCGTAATCAGTAGAGTTGATGCACTATATGTGCCGATAACAAATAGGTTCCTATGTCTGATGAATATAGCTCAATCAAGAAATAGTCAATAACAATATGCTCCATTTTCACACTTTTTCAAATAACATTCTCCACTCATTTCAAAATTCAGAAAGAAAAACTTGCAAACAAAATCTTAACAATCATGCATTCAAAATATTTTGCTCAGATAATGACTTGTCCATTTACAAGCTCATGAAGTGGAAAGATGGACTTTGACTTAGTTATCTGTAGCTACTACTCTTAACAACAACTAGCAAGCAAATCTGGGCACACTTCAACAATAACAGAATATAAATCTCATAGTAAAACTCTCAAGAAAACACTCAATTGAAGAGGCTCTTGCTCACATAACAAGTCTGTTCATTATAGGCTCATGAAATGAAGAGATGAACTTAAGATCTTGTTCCTTGTAGCAATCAAAAACAATAATTAACAATAAACTTTAGACACTCTTAAACAAAATTCAAACCATAACTCAATTATATTCAATCAAACATGTGTAGTAAAGAAAACAATGAATATAATTGAGAGGCTTCATTATGGAACATGAAGGTAAATGATGAAGTCCTATTGTTCCTGTACCCACTAAGAACACCACGATCACAAACTCAACATAATAATATTTGTTTGCTAAGCAATCCCACACATCAGATTCTTATCTATTAAATGTTACCCTGCAGAAATAGAAATGAAACTATCTACTTTGTCCAATGTCTAACTACTCACACTGATTCAAATGCAAGTGATTCAATGTTTGAACTTTAAAATGCATTTGAAATCATTGACAAGACACAACTGTTAAATGTGCACACTCACACACTCACACAAAACATGTACAAGGAGGTTTACCTTAGTTGGGATGGTGGGCCCTTGCTGAACCAACAAGGTACCTCTAAAAAGATAATAGAATAAAACATTCTAATCATACCCAGGAATCACACAACATATCATTTGTATTCCTTCAACTTGTAAATTGAATCAACAGTTTATCATCTCGTACATTATGACAATATGTATTATCTTGTTCCTGCTACTTTCTTCATTACATCCCCCTCCCTCAGACCTATGAGGTCTTATTTATACATAAAATCCATGGAGGAATGGATGAAACTGAATCCCCAAACTAAGAAAACAATTTTCACAATTTTAGGATAAATCCCACAAATTTGTGTTTTTTTATCAATTTGGGCAGATTCGAGTCAGGGATCCACCCATATCTCCCAAACCAATTCTAATTTGAATTTTTTTTCCATGTGTTACTCAATTTTCTATATTCTAGAAAAAACCCATATCTTCAAATTTCTATATCTAATACCATATGCACAAACATCGAGGCACAAGTTGGCAGTTTGAGTTTTTTGCTAATTTTGGTAGAATCAAACCCTCTGAGTTGGAGGTCCACATGTACGATCTGGGTGAATTCTGACTCATGTGTCTGCATGTAAACATCATTTTGGACAAAACCCATGTGCTCGATTTTCTTCTAGAAACATTCAAAAATTATGAATTATGTCTAGTATCGGATTAACACAGTTGGTACCGGATTAGAACAATTAGTACTGGAATCTTGTAGGCAGGGGTTTAGTACCGTATGAACACAGTAACAACTATGGGTACTGGACCAATGCGATTGTAGTACCAGATGGAGCTAGTACCAGAATAGGCACAATCTGGTATCGAATGAAGATGGTATCGGAAGAGGCGTAGAGCTGGTACTGGATGAAGCTAGAGAGCTGGTACCGAAAGAGGCGAAGAGCTAGTATCAGATGAAGCGCAGAGATGGTACTGGATGAAGCTGAAGCCTTGGTACCGGAAAAGGTAGAGAGTTGGTACCGGATGAATTGTAGAGATGGTACCGAATGGAGCTAGAGAGTTGGTACCGGATGAAGCTGAAGCCTTGGTACTGGAATATGTGGAGCCTTGGTACCAGAATAGACTAGGTACCAGATCGCGCCATAGTTGCAGTACCAGAATCGTGAGGTATGATATCACGCCGCTTAAGAGTCAAAGTGATTAGGATCATACATAATCAAGCATTTAATCGAATTAACTCAAGAAAACTAAACAAATCATGCCTTAATCATAAGTTACCTCTCTATGCATATGGACAAGGTCATCAAGTGTATTTGTGGAGGAAACAATCAATTATATGCACATATCATAGGTAAAATAGGCTCAGATAAAGGGTAATATAGGGTAATAAATGTGTCAAAATGGAGACTCAACATACACTTGTAACTCATCCAAGAGGGGTAGCTCTAGCTCTCCAAGTATAAATGAAACCCCTCCCCTCCTCATTTCACACCAATTATTTTGCTACTGTTACTCTACCCAAATTTCTCCTCTCTCTCCCATTTCTTTTCTCTCTCTCATTTTTGCTCTAGTTTTTGGAGAGAAGCTTGTTGCAAGTATTTGCAACAACCTTCTACTATCAATAAATGACATCTTTGGAGGCAATTGGTGTTAAGAGTATTCTTGGTGCCATCTTTTACATGAGGTGATCTTGTTCATTTGCTTTCACTCTTCTTATGCATTCTTTGAGATATATGGTAGGAATATTTAGCAAAGTATTTCGCTAGTGTAGGTTTATGATAGCATTGTCATAGATCTAGTGAGTTTCTAGTTTCTATTTCAAAGTATTTTAAGTTAATCTCTAGATCTACTCACTTCTTAATGTTTCTTGTAGCTTATCTTGGAAGTTTCGCAAGATTATCTAGGGTTTTAAGAGAAGATTTCAGATATGGAAATCTTCCATTTTTACCCATTTTCAACCTCTAAAATTTATGCATTTAATTTCTGTACATTTCCATCATATTTTTGGGTATTCTAACACATAGAATAGGTCACATAAATTGTTATATCTTGCTGTAATTTTTTGCAGAAAATTTCTGTGTAAACAACAAAAATTTTGTTAACATATTTGTCAATTTTGCAGCATTTCTAGCAAGCTTTTGCTTGCTAGTTTTTTGCAGGTTAGTGACCAAGGAGGTGTCTAAGAGGCCATTTGGGGCCACATGAAGCTAAAGTACAAACTCTGAAAGTTGAGTAACCAAATACCCTACCTTATCTTCTACTCTAATCATTGTAAGCAAGCCCAAGGGAGTCCCAAAGGGCTTGCACTTCTCTCTTGTAATAATTTTCTTCAATTTTCTTTCATTGTTTGCCTACATCTTGGTTAGTGCTTGGCTAAGCCAACCCCCAAAATCGTAAGGCTATGAAGTAGTATTTATTTTCATGAATTTATTTTTATTTGTTTGCCCCACTTGTCATTAGGACAAGGTTGAGTGGTTAGGATTTACTTTCAAGTTTTTATTTTCAATTTCTTTGCACCCACTTGTGCACAAACCTGGAAGTCTTTGTCCTCCACCTTGTACACTTGTTGAGGTTGTTTACTTTAGTTTTCTTTCAAGAATTTTATTTTATCTTGTTTGCCTACACCTTGGAGTGTGCTTGGCTATGCCAACCCCCAAAATTGTAAGGCTATATTAGTTCATGGTTTTTGCTTCTTTTCACATGCTTAAATGTATAAAATAAATCTAAATCTAAGAAGTAATAATCTTGTGCTAGTTTAGGCCCATGGAGGCATAATCATTCAATTCTTTCATCTACTTTACTTTCATTGCAAATTATTTACTTTTCAAGTACTTTGTTTTTTCAAGTTATTTACATTCAAGTACTTTCATTTTTTGCAATTTACTTTTCCAAGTATTTTAATTCCTTGCAAGTCTCTTTCAAGTACTTTGTGCTCTTTCAAGTTTATCTCTTTAAGTACTATTACTTTTATGTTTTGAAATATTAGGAACATTATATAATCTTGTGGTTTATTTCAAGCATTTAAGTTTCTTGCAATTCTTTTAAGTACTTTACTTTTCAAGTCTATCTTTCAAGTACCTTTATTTTACAAGCACACTCCTTACACAAACACTACATTTGCAACAACCTTCAACTAATCTTTTCTAACTTAAACTAACTTAACTCAATTTACCTTAGTCTCTTAGGGCCTAAAATCAACCTAGTTTAGTAGGTCACCACTTACTGTGCAAACTTTTCCATCAAAAAAGAAACTTAAGGAAGAGGCGGGGGGTGCTAGATCGGGGACGATCTCACGGCCCTTGGCGTCCTCCCTGTGGACTAATTATTTTCCTGGATTTACCTGTGGAGCTAGGGAGTGGCCTTGTTTGCCTCACTTATTGAACACCCAACAATTCTTTTGGTACAAGCGGGGAGAGTTCTTGGGTTGTCACTTAGTCTAGGATTCACATTTAACTTAACAACTTAATTAATCCTAATAAATCTACTTAACCCTGGGCAATCTACATTGGTATATTTATGGTTTATGCTTAAGTTACATTGCAAGCACTTTACTTTTACATATTTTTTCAATTTCACTTTAAGCATCTTGTGGGTTTAACTAAGTGAACTAGAAATTGCGCTTTAGCCCTTGGAGGCCTCTTTTCAACACTTTAATTTTGAGTTTAAGTTGTGTTTTGATGTGATTGGTCTCCTCCCTTGAAGTTGCGCATCCTTTGGAGGCTTCTTCATTGTTTGGATCTTGTGGTTGTATATGCCAATGAAACTTCCCCTTGAGTTGTGCATCCCTTGGAGGCACTCTTGTTTGGGATAGTTGGTTTGATGTGTTGTGTTTGTTTCTTACTTTGAGCAATATTTTCTTCACCTACACATTTAAGTTTCATTGCAAGTTAGTTGCTTGGTTAGTTGCTTTTCTTTGTAGAATTTGTATCTATTGTATATTTTTGTATCCTTTAGTTAATGTTTGTATTAACTTTGTAAGTAGTTGTTCAATTCATTTTTTTGTATCTAGCATTCTTTTGTAATCTTTGTAAAACAAAACTCCCTTAAACATAGTTGACCCCTTACCCAATCTTAGGCACTAGTCTAGTAGACTTAGGGAAATGAATTGTTTTGCATTGAAAGACTTGCACTTTACGTTGTTGCTTTTACATATAGGCTAGATCCCCCCAAACATTTAATAAACGAAAATCAACTCCTAGAAATTAACTTTTAACTTCACATAGTAACTAGGGTCTACCCCCCTGGATTCCCTAGGAGTAAGCCTAGACGGAAGAGGTTCAAGTCGAGGTGACAGTGGGCTCTGAACCTAGGCATTGTGCCTCCAAGGACACACTAAGTGGGTTGGAATTAACCCACATTTTCAAGTGTGTATAAGGACAACACAGGGGGTAACATGCCACACGCATGAGTGTATAAGGATAAAAGAGGGTGACATCATCTCCTCAAGGGGTACAAAAATCCAAAAGTCATGTCTCTCTCCCAAAAGGTGAAAATCATCATCAAAGGTCATGCTTACTCATCAATAAAGTCATATCCCCTCATCAACAAGGTGCCAAATAATCACCCAAATACTAATTCGACTCAAGCAAACATCACATCATCCTCAAGCATGGCGTCATCCTCACATGTGCAACGTCATAGACTCCAAGTGCAGAATTATCATGGAAAAGGGCTCCATTACCTCTCCCAAGAGGTGCACCATCCTCATCAAGGTAAATGGCATCCATACAAACCCTAACATCTTCAAAGGGGTACAAAGTACAAGGTGTAGGCTTCCTACCCTCTAAGTGACATGTCAGGTTGCATATGCAATGTCATAGCTTAATTTTGCAATGTCCTAGGTCTAGGAAGTGTCTAAGGGTGTTAAGAAGCAATCTAAGTCATCATATGACCCAACGCTCATCATCAAGAGTGCAACGAACTCCATGAAATGTGAGAGAATCATCAAAACGTCCTCCAAAGGACCATCTCAAGGGGTGTTTTATCGCAGGATTTGTACTTGTGCAAATACCACCATAAGATCCCCGAATATTTCATAACTATGGAAGAGTCTACCACTATCACCTAATCAGAGAATTGCCTCATTTTAGTGATGGAAGAGGTCCACCACAAGGGAGGCTTCCCTGGTGACCTCAAGGGATCGAATATCAAGTTTAGTATCCAAGCCTACCGCCCCCTATCTTGATCACCGAATGGTTGGTCTAGGTCATGGAAAGAGAAGAGGTTTGAAGATGATTTGGTACCTTCCTGGAACAAGAACACTTTGCAACATATATATAACAACTTCCAAGCTCAAGTATGCAATGAAGACATCTTTTAGACACTATACAAGTTAGATTGCTATGGTTGTTTCAAATTGCAGCAATAAACCAATCTTATAAGAACAATAAGTAATTTGTAACAACAACAATAATAAGTGTTCAAAAATACCTCAATTGACCATCAAAATGAAGCATACAACAAATGGAATATTACCCAATTGTTAAAGGAATTTTTTGAGTGAGTTAAGCCACCTTTAGATGAGTGTATGCAACAAATTAGAGTGATTTTAGATGGCTGTAACAAACTTTTATAACAACAACAAGAAATATTACAAGTTTTCTAGGTTTAGAGTTAGTATAGTTAGTAGAATGCTTGAGAGTTTTGAGAGAGAGGTTTTATCAATCAATTCATCATAAGAGTGCTTTAAGATTAGTGCCTTTCAAGGGTTATGGAGTCTTCCAACACAACGAAGCTTGAAGGTGGATCTACTTGAAACCAAGAGGTAGGATCTAAACCCTAAGGTGCAAGCACATTTGGGCCTTAGGCTTTATATCTTGAGGAGAAGGATGTCCAGGGTGCAAGCACATTTGGGCCCTATAAATTTTTCCTCCCTTCTTGTGCTTCAACTAGGTCAAAGATCAATTATCTAGGGCTAAAATCCTAAAGTTCTAGCAATCTAGGGATTTAGGCTTCTAACCCTAGCAAGGACAATTAATCAATTCTAAAAAAATATAACCTTGTGAGAGGAAGAAGCACTTATGTTCCTCTCTTAGGGTTTTAATAAACATGAGTTCTTGCAACAAAATAACAATTTCACCATAAACAACAATAGCATAAACAAGAATTGCAAAAAAAATCTTACTTCATCCAAGAAATCAAGAGAATTTCACCCCAATTGCAGAAATATCCATCAAAAATCAGGAAACCATACATAAAATATCCTTTCCAAGCATAGCACATGAGAGAGAAAGAGCTAGTAATCCCTAAGGGCTGAAAATTTTAGAAGTAGTGCCTCACAATGGTGAGGAATGATGATCCAAAATGAAAGTGAGTGATTGCATTCTTATATGAGGCATATCACTACACTTTTGTCCACATAACATAGCAAATGTTCATTTTAAGTGGGGCCGACCCCTCATTTAACCTTTACAAATGATCAAGTTCAAAAAATAAATCACAATAGCCCACACATGTGAGACATTAAGCCCTTTTGGGCAAGAAAGAGGCTTCCCAAGGCCACGTGGCATCAATCCAAAGAAATGTGGGAGGAAGTGATGCATCCTCACTATAATTCATGCTATACATAATTAGTACCCTAAGGAATATCCAAACCCTAGCTATGTCATATCATAGATTGTGACATCATCACCAAAATAGGGCTAGCGTCAAAGATCTAGGTGTCGTGTCCAATCCCCAGGGAGTTGAATCTCATCTGTACCATGTATTTGACTGTCTTCTACTGCAACATTCATGTTCTTGGTGAAGAATAAACTTTGGGGTACTCTACCTAGACTATGGGCTTCTAGCCCATCTGTGTGCCATCATGACTAAATTTTCTCCTAACAAGCCCATATGTCCACCATTCAAGGTTATGATGATGTGAGAGCTAATGTTTGAGGGTGGTGAGTCAATGGATGACCCACTGCTCTCCATCACATGTGCCAAGGTCTTACAATAAAGGAAAACTATCCTAGGTACAATCCCAAGACATCCCTCAAATAACCATGTTAGGGCCATCCAAAACAAATCAGAGTATAAAATATGGTTAGCCAAGGTTCATAAGAAAAATTAGTCCTTAATGTTGAAATGGATACTTGACATTGAGAGGGGCGGGTGAATCAGTGTCACAAAACTTTGGACAATTTTCCACTTTTCACAAATTAACTGAACAACAAATATTTATTTCATTTTCTCAATCAACATATAAAAGAATAAATATTTTATTTATTTAAATAACTTGAATGAATACATAAGATCAATCTTTGAATATAATCTTCAAACAATTATGAGAGACCCAACTCTCTGTTACAAGATCCATCTTGTAGTTCTCAGATCCAACTGAGAAATGAGGAATCCAACCCTCATAACTATTAGAAAAACAGGACCGCGGAGCAATAAAATAAAACAAATGCGGAAAAAAAACATAGAAGATACACAATACAATAGAGACACAAATTTATGTGGTTCACCCAGTGTGGGCTATGTACACCAAAGAAATTGCCAGGTCCTTCCTTTATTATTATCCAGAAAATGAAGGGATACAACCTACAACAAAACCCGTTGTATCTTCCTCTTCTTTCTCTCATAGTCTCCTCTCTCAGAATACAATGCTCGCCATAATGCATAGCCACAATACATTTCCCTCATAACAGAGGGTTGCCTTCTAGGGAAAAAAACCCTAACATAATTTCTATCGTTAGATTTTCGACCTTATAATGAACGGTCCAGATTTACAATGAAATTACAATATACATTTACAAGGGGTGTAAAGTCTTCATGGGGTATAAACACAGCTGAAAGAAAGGACCTCTGAATCAGGAAGATAATCAGGCTCCACAACCAAAAATAACAAGTCCCAGTTTGTTGATCTCAGATACAACTAAGATGTGAGGAATCCAATCCTCATACAATACCCAACTTGTAAACATGCACCAACCTGATAGAATGAACCTTCATTCAATCCATTATATATAAATATATATACTTCAACAAATTCAACTACACATATTCTCACCATTCCTTCTTGTTTATACATTCTTCCAACTGGTGTGAACTATGAAACATTGTGTCTTTTGATTTTGAACCATTGTACCTTTTCATTTAAATGATAATATTAATCTTTAAGTAATATCATTTTCCTTTTTATTCTTTATTCATAATGCTCATGAATTAACTCTCTTTTAATCATGATTGTGTGTCGGTTCCTTTGTCTTCATGAGTTGATCATAGAAATGGATCGACTCATCATATCATTCTCATGCTTCTGATGCATTCTCTATTCACCAACAAATCATATTTGATCTTTTATCGATTCTCTGTATAGTTCTAGTGCTAATTCTCTATCGAATTAAATTGGTATGAGGTGCTTCCTTCAAACCATTTACATATGACCATATGCGCAAAACCACAAGCTTATTGATTTGAGCGTTGTCTCTTATTTTCCCCTTTGTTTCTTTATTCCATATGACCACAGGTGGTTACCAGGCGCTAGGCCAAGTGAGTGATTGATCACTTATCAAAATAAATGGTCACGTTTTGATCTCCTGATGAGATGGATGACTGTTGGTATTTCGGGAATTTCTCCTTCACGATGTCCAGCCTCTATAATATTTCAAATCTCTCGAAGCAGATTTCTCCGAAGTAGATCGGACGGTCATTATTTGTTCTTCCGTTAGTTGGATGATCCTGGCTTGTCCAAAGGTTTTGAACAAATTGACGATTATGAATTAATCAAGAGTTGAGATGAACGAGTCTCATTTACTTTAGAACTTCAAGACTTCGGGCATTTGCTGGTGGGGAAACTCTCGAAGTAAAACTCTCAGAGTGATGTAACTTGCTGACATTACTTGTTGACATGGCACTGATTGAGTGGCTGCCACATGTCACTTAGATTTGTGACTTATGCATACCTAAAATGTCAATTGCACTTTGACACTTATCATCATCTGATTGTGTCCTTGCTGACGTGGTTTGCTGACGTAGAATTCCCAATGTGGCACATATTCTTCTCCTCGATCTAACGTTTGTCCTAACTCTGGAAATGTATCTCATATCAACAACTAAGAGTGACTTCAAAACTTCGGCCTTCCGGACTTCGGGTAATTCTATTTATCCACTTCCTAGTTCTTCTGAAGTGAGATTCCTCGAAGTGTAACCTCCTCACAAAATTTAACCCGAAATGAATGTTGTTTGTTGATCACGATCTTAGATCGATGACTCGATATTTCTGCGATGCTACTTTGACTTGGTTTAAATCCAATGAATCTTATTCTTTTCTTATCATATCCTTCCACTTTAAATTGATCCAATGGCTATCGCGAATTTGGGTATTCGAGATCTCAACCCTTTTTCCTTACTTATCCTATCCTTCCACTTAAAGTGATCCAACGACTATCAGGAATTCAGGTATTCGAGATCTCAACCCTTTTTTCTTCCTTATCCTATCCTTCCACTTAAGGTGATCCAACGGTCGAGAATGGTCCCAGAGTATATCAATGATCAGGGATGATTGCGGGGTCCCAACTAGCACGACGTTTAAAACTATTGTCGAGCTCCGCAAGGGAAAACTTCTTGTTGGTAGTGGAACTAATTCCAACTGTAGATCTATTTGGCGGGTGACGATCGACAGTCTAGACTAATTGCAAGATTGGAATTAGCACATTGTTTAATTCTCCCTTTGCACTCCTCAATCAATCCCTGCCCTTGATCTACGCTTGCATATTCGACGGTCACAACTTAATCTGATCATTTGGTGGATCAACCATAGTCGTCAATCTTTGAATCTATAAAATCTGACGATCTAGAATAATTAAGGGATTGGAAATAACACGTTGTTTATTTCTCCTTTCTCTCTCCGCAATCTATCCCTGTTGTTGATATGGCGCTTGCATATCAACGATCCTAATTTGATCTGATCATTGACTAGTCCTCCAATGATCCTTCTCTTGTAATCTAACGGTCTATATTGATTGCAGGATTGGGAATAACACACTTTTTAATTCTCCTTTTTCTCTCCGCAATTCATCCATGTCGTTGATCTGGCACTTGCGTATTCAATGATCCTGAATTTATCTAATCATGTTTCTGCAATGCGCTTTTCCTTTTGAGCTTTGATCTCAACATATTGTTTGACATTCTCATCATTTGCATACTTTCAATGTGCTTTTCCTTATGATCTTTGATCTTAGCATACTGTTTGACATTCTCTGCTAATTGTTATATTGTTGACATCAATGACAATTTAATATATGAGAAATCAACAATGACAATTCATCATAACAACTTATCATCACATCATAATGACATCGACTGTTGACATCAATGACAATATGTCCAACATTATCCCCCTTTGTCGTTGAGGGAAATACACTAACTTCATACACAAACTCCCTCTATGATGATGCGTTTCTCTTATGAAGTTACTCTCCCCCTTTGACATTAATGGAAAAGGGTTGCTCCCCTTATGATCAACCTTTGTCTGTCTATGTGTTGTTGACCAAAATATGAACTTGGGTAACTCCCCCTGCAATTATTCTCTGCCTGATCTAAATGAAAGACCCCCCCTGTCAATATTCTCTCTATGCCTTTGACTACTCTCCCCATTTGTTTATGAAAGGGTAGTTTTTTCAGACAAGGTCTCTTCCCCTATTAATTTACTAATTGCTTATCTCAGTTGATTGGGATTTTTGTGTTCAAATAAGTATTCTGCTTGATACCAATTTTGTAGTGATACCCATTTGTAGTGATCAAGTCTTTCAAAACTTAATCTAATTACTTTCTTATTTAATAACCACAATACTCCTCCTGATTTTTTACTAACTTTCCTTTATCAAATAGAACAAGAGTATGAATCTTACCAATCTTTTTGATCTACTTCTTATTCATCTTTGATATTTCACAGGAATATCAATTGAGGAATTATACCAATTGATTTAAATGATGATTTTGTTATCAATTGATCTTTGTTGAATGATACTCCTTGAACTTCTCTGCTACCTTTGTTTTTTCCTCTTCTTGTATTCTACAACTAACCCTACCAATGATTTTTCTTTTGACCACTAATCTATAGATAGTCAAGATTTTCCAAATGTTAATTTAGAAACTCTTTGGCATAATCCTTTGTTTTGTAAAAACCAATTTAAACTTCTTTTTGTATTTTATTTCGTTTGCTAACAACTTATAACATCATCATAATTTGATATTGTCCCATCTTCTTCTATAGGCACTTCCTTTTCTTGAGCTTGATTTATTTCATATTGACTTTCACATTCTTTATTAGGACCTTCACCCATCATTTTCTTATTATTAATTTCTTCATTTTCAGGTGTAATAACATCTTTCTTGCTTTCTCCTTCAGATTTTATTCTCCATATCTTTCTATGAGATATTTTGCTTTTTGGATCTTCTCTTTCTAATTATGTTTTTGGATATTTGTCATCTCCTTTCTTCTTCCAACTTTTATTAGGTTTTTTCACTGACTTGAATGACTTATTCAAATATTGAATTTTTGTATTCTTGTAGTTTTGGGATTTGTGCCCAAACCTATCATGGTTGTAACATCTCATTGTATGAAAAAATTTTGCTGTGTGCCCAACAAAATTACATCTCCAACATCTAATTGAGTTTTTGGATTTTCTTTTATATCCTTCCTCTAGTTTCTTCCAGTCCATTTATTTATGGCATAAGTTATGACAAGAAAAGCAATAGCCATTGAAGGTGTTTTCATTCTTTATTTTATTTTGTCTTGAAAGATCTGTCATTTGATTTTCTTCTTCCTTTTTACTTCTATAGTTGTCTTCCTTAACAAAGTTCACGACTTGTAATTTCTTTGTACTTGCACCTTTTCCTTTTAAGAAGGATGATCCTTTCTCATGTTTGTAAATGGTGCTCCGTTTGTTATTGTCTTCTTTCTTATTGTATCCAAGACCAGTTTTGTCATCAACTGATCTTTGGCTCTTCCAAATCTTATCTAGGATAACTGAGCTATTTTGGAAATTGACAATATTATTTGCATTTTCATTCATCTGTCTGAGATTGATTATTTCTAACTTGAACATGTGACACAATTCTTCCTTTTTAGTATTGACTGAATCTTCAGGACTTCTTCCACTTTTTTAGCATGTTCAAGTTGAGTCTTTAGATTGATGACTATTTCTTCTTTCCCATCCAAGACTTCTTTGCATTTAATTGTTTTGTCATATGTCTTCAATTATTCCATATCTTTTGTGACATCAAAAACTTTATTTTTCAATATTTTGATTTCTTCCTCGTATTCTAGCTGAATCCTTTTGAGGTTGATGACTTCTAATTCAAACATTTGGCATGATTCTTCATTTTAAGTTATTTGGATCCTCTAAGATTCTTCATTTTTCTTAGCTTCTTCAATTTGAGTCATTAGATCTACATTAATACTTTCATTTATCTTTTTGAAATTGATGATTTCCAATTCCAACATGTGGTAAGAATTTTCTTTGACTTGGTCTGACAATCCATCCTGGATTGCTTTTAAGGCTACTGAATTGTTTCTCCTTGCTTCCTTTGCAGTTTTGGATTTTATCTTTGAAGTAGTTAAGTGCCAGGGCTTACTTACTACCGAATCCCAAACTCCAGATCCTCTTGACTTCATATATCTTTTCATATTTTCCCTCCATGATAAATAATCTCTTCCATCAAATAAGGGAGATTCATTTGTGGAGATAGCAATTTGTCCACCCATTTCTTCTTAATCTACCTTCAATGTTTAAACTGTGTTGAAGGAACCCAATCTGATACCAATTTTTGAAATGGATACTTGACATTGAGAGAGGGGGCGGGGGGGTGAATCAGTGTCATAAAAAAATGGACAATTTTCCACTTTTCACAAATTAACTGAACAACAAATATTTATTTCCTTTTCTCAATCAATATATAAAAGAACAAATATTTTATTTATTTAAATAACTTGAATGAATACATAAGATCAATCTTTGAATTTCATCTTCAAACAATTATAAGAGACCTAGCTTTCTGTTACAAGAACCATCTTGTAGTTCTCAGATCCAACTGAGAAATGAGGAATCCAACCCTCATAACAAGTCCCAACTTGTTGATCTCAGATCCAACTGAGATGTGAGGAATCCAATCCTCATACAAGACCCATCTTGTAAACAAACACCAACCTGATAGAATGACCCTTCATTCAATCCATTATATATAAATATATATACTTCAACAAATTCAACTACACAACTTCTCACTATTCCTTCTTGTTTATATATTCTTCCAACTGGTGTGAACTATGAAACATTGTGTCTTTTTATTTTGAACCATTGTACCTTTTCATTTAAATGATAATATTAATCTTTAAGCAATATCATTTTCCTTTTTATTCTTTATTCATAATGCTCATGAATTAACTCTCTTTTAATCATGATTGTGTGTTGGTTCTTTTGTCTTCATGAGTTGATCACAGACATGGATCGACTCATCATATCATTCTCATGCTTCTGCTACATTATTTGTTCACTAATAGATCATATTTGATCTTTTATCGATTCTCTGTATTGTTCTAGTACTAATTCTCTATTGACTTAAACTTGTATGAGGTGCTTCCTTCAAACCATTTACATATAACCATATGTGAAAAACCATAGGCTTATTGATTTGAATCTTTCCTCTTCTTTTTCCCTTTGTTTCTTTATTCCATACGACCACAAGTGGTGACCAGGCACTAGGCCAAGCAAGTGCTTGATCACTTATCAAAATCAACGGTCACGTTTTGATCTCTCGATGAGATGGATGACTGTTGGTATTTCAAGACTTTGTCCTTCGTGACTTCCAACCTCTATAATATTTCAAATCTCCCGAAGAATATTTCTCCAAATTAGATCAAATGGTCATTATTCATTCTTCTGTTAGTCGGACCATCCTGGCTTGTCCAGAGGTTTTGAGCAAATCGACGATTACGAATTAATCAAGCGTTGAGATCAACGACTCTCATTTACTTTGGAACTTCGGGACTTCGGGCATTTGCTGGTGGTGAAACTCCCGAATTAAAACTCCCAGAGTGATGTAACTTGTTGACATCACTTGTTGATGTGGAACTGACTGAGTGGTTGCCACATGTCACTTATATTTGTGACTTACACATACCTGAAATGCCAACTACACTTTGAAACTTGTCATCATCTGATTGCGTCCTTGCTGATGTGGTCTGCTGACGTAGATCTCTCGATGTGACACATATTCTTCTCCTTGATCTAAAGGTTGTCCTAACTCACGAAATGTATCTCAGATCGACAACTGAGAGTGACTTCAGAACTTTGGCCTTCGGGACTTCAGGTAATTCAATTTCTCCACTTCCCAGTTCTTCCGAAGTGAGATTCCCTGAAGTGTAACCTCCTCACAACTTTTAACCTGAAATGAATGTTGTTCGTTGATCATGATATTAGATAGATGGATCGATATATCTACGATGCTGCTTTTCCTTGGTTTAAATCCAACGAATCTTCTTCTTTACTTATCCTATCCTTCCACTTTAAAGTGATCCAACGAGTATCGAAAATTTGGGTATCCAAGATCTCAACCCTTTTTCCTTGCTTATCCTATCCTTCCACTTAAATTCATCCAATGACTATCGGGAATTTGGGTATTCAATATCTCAGCCCTTTTTCCTTGCTTATCCTATCCTTCCACTTAAAGTGATCCAACGGTCGAGAATGGTCTTGGAGTAGATCAATGATCAGGGATGATTGTGGGGCCCAACTAGCACGATGTTTAAAACTATCGTCGAGCTCCGTAATGGAAAACTGATCGTTGGTAGTGGGACTGATGCCAACCATAGATCTATTTGGTGGGTGGTGATCAACATTCTAGACTAATTGCAGGATTGGAATTAGCACATTGTTTAATTCTCCCTTCGTGCTCTGCAATCAATCCCTACCCTTTATCTACGCTTTCATATCTGACGATCACGATTTAATTTGATCATTTGGTGGATCAACCATAGTTGTCGATATTTGAATCTATAATATATGATGATCTAGAATAATTGTGGGATTAGAAATAACACGTTGTTTAATTCTCCTTTCGCTCTCCGCAATCTATCCCTGTCGTTTATCTGGCGCTTGCATATCAACGATCCTGATTTGATCTGATCATTGACTAGTCCTCCAATGATCCTTCTCTTGTAATATGACGGTTTAGACTGATTGAGGGATTGGGAATAACACACTTTTTAATTCTCCTTTTTCTCTTTGCAATCCATCCTTGCCGTTGATATGGTGCTTGTGTATTCAATGGTCCTGACTTGATCTGACCATGTTTCTGCAATGCACGTTTCCTTCTAAGCTTTGATCTCATCATATTGTTTGACATTCTCATCCTTTGAATACTTTCAATGTGATTTTCCTTCTGAGCTTTGATATCTGCATATTGTTTGACATTCTCTGCTAAATGTTATACTGTTGACATCAATGACAATTTCATCTATGATAAATCAACAATGACAATTCATCATAACAACTTGTCATCACGTCATAATGACATCGACTGTTGACATCAATGAAAATATGTCCAACACTTAAAACATGAAAAGTAAGATGTAACTTAAGATATGAGCCTTGTAAGACAATTCACCTCTGTATCCCCTTCAAGCATCACACCAGCCCAGAACCCCATGTGAGTTTCCAAGTTTAAGTATGGGAGGTCCTTCATCCAACCCTCTTAGGTGAGCCACCTAGACATGAAATAAAATAACCGAGGTAGAGGAATAGGTCCCAAGGGAAGCAGGAAATAAATAAATCCTTCAAGATTAAGTGTGATAGTGATATGGTTTCAAGGCTTAATTCATGGCTTATGGTGTCATTTAATCCATTTCTATGAGCTCCTTTGTGGAGGGTACACTTTCTTTTGAGTTACCTCATTCTTAGGTGCTATTTTTTCTAATCCCCCTTTATCATCCATCTTACTA
>SNQJ01S0063625.1:40216-53441 GCA_010110895.2 Picea sitchensis
TGTCTGTAACTTTTATTAATCATGGTATACTTTTCCCTTCTAGACTTGAAGTGCATGCCATGGTGGGTTTTGTTTTCCCCTTGTGACAATTTGACATGGAAAATGAGAGCCTCTTTCTTGTAAATTTATGGTATGTATAGTGAATGGGTAGAAGAATATATTTATTATATGATGTATATGACATAGCTATGGAATGTGAATACAAATTCTTGTTGGAGTTATCACAGTATCTATGTTTATGTGCTAAAGTTAGAATATGAATTTCACCTATAGTAGGCAAGTCATAATACTAACTTTGTTCTTGGTAAACCTATGCAAGTTCTATTGTAAGTCCTCCTAATGTTGTGCTCTAAAGCATGGAAGAAGAATGCATTGAGTGTATACCTTTTCTCAATCTAAATAAGGTTGGTTATTTCTTCCCAACATGTTCTTGATCAACTCTATCCCAACCTACCTTTTACATTATCTTTCTTGCAAAACTCAATGACTTGTGAAATGTCTTAGCTTATTGATCTCTTGCATACATGTGTGTTTGGAGGTTGAAATTATGGTGAATTTGGTTACTTGATTCAATTGTTTGCATGATGATATTAACATTTGAAGGGTATTTTGGTTTTGCTAGCTATTGATAGACAAACTACAATAAATTCATTGGATGAGCTCTGAGAATATACCTTAGTCCTAGATAATGATGGGACTGTGATTCAAATTAATAAATCCATGTATGAGGAAATCTATCATAAATGGTCTTTACCATGTGAAACACTGTAGTTAATGCACAAGGTTTTCTTATACATTTTGATTGATACCTCAACAATAATGCATATTTTTAATAGTTACATGGCATAGTTTGATGGGCTCTATTTATTTGTTTAATGAGGACTATGAATTTTGGTTGGTGTAAAATATAATATGACAGTTGATAGAAGTTGACAGTTGAATACACACACACAATGTATGCAAATGTTATTTGTATTTTCATGTTTTGCATTTTCTAAATGAAGACAAAAGGCTAACCAATGGTGGTGATTTTTTTTTTCATAACTATAAACTTAAATAAAAGTGCACACTACAGATTTGAACCTTTAATCAACCTAGGATCCTAATTGATTTGACCTTGTTTCCCTTTTAAATTCTTTCTTTCTAAATTTAAAATTAAAATACTCCAAAAATTATTTTTTGGAGAAAAACCAAGAGGTAGAGGTTATTATTCACCCACCCACTCGACCTTCTATAAAAAAGGAGGAGGACTTGTCTCAAAAGGAGGAGAAAAGAGAGAGTGTAGGTATATGTTTGTTCTATTACTACATCATATTTAAGTTCATTCTCCTAGTCTTCAATAGTCTAACAATTCTATCAATGAAATGTAGGCTACAACCTAAGGTCCACCAATAGGGTGAAAGAAGGAGTGGTTTCCTTCGGAGGTAAATTTTGTTTATTTGTTTCATGTATGTACTTCTTTGAAAATGTCTATATGACTAACATTACTATGATCTTAGATAAGCTTTAGACAAGCTGGGTGTGGGGTTAGTAAATGCTCTACTTGTCTAGGGTTTCATCCTACTTGGATTTAAATTAGTGTGAACAACATATAGTCTCATAAACATCATGTTTACTAGAATCCATGCCAATTGTTGAGACTATATGGATTACTATTGGTTATAGAGAAACATTCATTTATGAATTAATATGTCATGGGCATACCTACATCTATCTATCTTTGTGTATTTTATTTGTGTTACATCTTTTCTTGTTTAAGGTTGGAAGCACTTTTCAACTTCTTTTATTTATTTAGTTGTTGTACATACACATGCATAATTTAGAAGTTATGATCAATTGCCCCATATTTATAACTCGTCGATATTAATGGTAATCACACAATTTTAATTATTTCAAATTCTAACTCAATTTACTCCTTCACTTAGGGTTTATTATGCATTATGCATTGCCTTTGAAATTTGATTTTTGTGTTTCCAACACTGTCTTCACTTATATTAGAAATGTTATAGCTATCGTTTTAATTAATTGAAAATTAATATAACTTTTACTTATAATTATTAATTATTTTCTAAATTAGAGTCTAACTTACATAGTTAACTAAGACTAGGCTTGAATCATAATTAAACATTAAATAAAAATCAATTACTAACATAAGACACATTTTAAATTTAAATCCACATAACTGGAGGATTAGTACCCTTAAGGGGAAATACTCCACTAACTTTTTTAATTAATAACACTAATACCATAGTTAACAGGTTTAGGGATTTAAGCAAACCCTAGCTTTCCATCTCTATTTTTTCCCATTGAAAACCCTACAAAGGTGTTATTGAGTCCGTAATTTTCTTATGCTTGTCTTTTATATTCAAAAGAGTCAAATCTCTTCAACTCCGAGAATTGATACTATATTAGCCATGAGCTTAGTCTCAAGTGATTCTTTTACTGTGGGCATGTTATCACCTTGTTGAGCCCAAAGAACTTCCATGGAAAATTACATTTGAAACCAAGTATTGTCTTCATAGTTTTCAAATACTCAAAGGTTTTTTCGCACTTAGCCAAATTCTCTTATCCTTTTATCCTTTTGGAACCCTTTTTGAATGTTTAAAAACTTTTCCTTTCTCTTCCTTGTTCAAATTTTGATTCCTCTCAATTAAAAAATTGGGTCTGATTTCCAAATCCCCCCCCATTCACCTATTCAAACTGTGCCTTGGATCGATTCCTTAATTGGGCCTCTCCTCACCTATTTGAATTGTGCCTTAGCTCGATTTCCTAATCAAAACTATTTCCTTAATTGAGCCCCTTATCACCAATTTGAACTATGCCTTGGCCCGATTTCCTAATCGAGCCCCTTCTCACCTATTGAAACTATGCCTTGACCCGATTTCTTGATCGATCCTGAGTCCTCAATTGGTCCCCTTCACACTTGTTTGAAATTCACTTTCAACCCAATTTCGCGATTGGACCCGATCCCTCAATCAAACCCCTTCTCACCTATTCAAACTATGCCTTGGCCCCAACTTCAAGATTTTGAAAGAGGAGATCTAAAGGTAGATAAATGTTGTTACTTTTAAAAACAAGGTGGCCCTATGAAGAGAAGATACATGGAAAGGAATCACTACTTGGGAAGAATAATTTCTTTAAGTTACAACTCATATGCGTGGCCCTATTTTCGTGGGATTAAGAGAGGGTGGTGGTCCCAAAGGGAAAATTAAGCCCTAAGTCAAAGAGATTGATTAATAGGCCATTGGAAAATGAAGGTTTCTCATTGTTCACCCAAAATATTCCTTCCTAACCAAACACTAGGCACAATTTTCCCCAGTGGTGTATTAGAAAGAGGTTTTTCTCTTTTATGCAAGAGGATTTTCATTTTAGAGTTTTATTTTCAACAGTTGAAGAGGGAAACATAGAGGCGAGGGAGTCCATAAAAAACTGAAGAATGTACAACATAGAAATAAGAACAATTTCATGCTTCCTATACTCTAACCTCATCCAAGTAGGCATTAAACAAGCATTTTTTGTTGAACTACTTTTAAAAAAATTATCGTTGCAACTTCCAAATGTTAAGTTAGGTAGTGTTTATAAGATGCACTAATAAACTAGGTATATCAACAAATCTAAAGGTAAAAGGTGGAAGTGAATGGATTATTGATCTTGCAAAGAGGATAATAGACTTAAATCATAATTAAAAAATTAACTAGCATGGTCACCCTTGTTTTGCAAGTAGAAATCCTTAAAACCTATCACATCATCATTCAATTTTATGTTGTGTCTCATTATGTATTTATCGGGAATGGGTGGATTCCAGTTATGGTTTTTAGGAGTATTTTAATTATTCAAAAATGGTATCTGATTAACATCCAAGAGCATAATTGAATCTTGATTTGATTATGAAATACAAACAAAATCTAGAAACCTACCACACTTCTATTTATAATAGTGTTTGTACTTGCATCATTCTCTAGATGAGTCAAAAAAAATCTTTCAATGGGGAACTTTGGAGTGATTATAAAACACAAACAAGATTTAGAATGCCAACTACGACACCTATATTTACAAATGTGTTTACACTTGCATCATTCTCTAGTTGAGTCATCTAGAGAATGATCCAAGTACAAATTCTATTGTGAATGCAAGTGCTTATAATGTTAGAGAAACTTCTATATCAAAATTGTGTGTGGAGTTTTAAAAACCCCACACACAATTTTGATCTAGAAGTTTCTCTAACATTATGACTAACTGTGGAAACATGCATACTCAAATGCTTATAATGTTCTAGAATCACCTCAAAAGTGCCTTGTTGAAAGAAAAGTTTTGACTTAGTAAGAGAATGATGCAAGTACAAACATGTTTGTAAATAAAGGTGTGGTAAGCCTTCAAAATTCTTCTTGCATTTCATAATCACTCCAAAAGTACCCCATTGAAATTAAAATTTTGACTCCATCAAAGAACGAATACAATTACATTTTGGACAACTCATCCTTTAGTATAATATCATCTTGTCATGGAATGGTATCTCTTGGTAGATATTTGTACCTTACACACATTCACATAATGGTGTTGTTGAATGCGAGAATTAGACTTTGGTCACAATGGCATGTTGCTTGATTCATGCCAAAGGTCTATTGACTAAGTTTTGGGCAGGAATTGTTCACTAGTCAAGATATTTGTTACATTTGATTCTGACTAAAGTTGTATAGGATGTGACTCTAGTMAAMAAATGGAGTGGAATGAAACCCTTGGTTATACATMTTGTAACCTTTCGATGCATAGTGTGGGATCACATTCCATATGACAAAAGTAAGAAAATGGATGCTAAGAGTCATGCTTTTATTATTATGGGATACTCTAAAGAGTTGAAATCCTATAGATTATTTGACCTTATTGAATGAGAAATAATTTGCAGAAGAGATGTTGTCATTGATGAGAAGACCTTAGGTATCACTCCATTGAATTATTCTTCTATATTGTTGACCAGTGATACATAGAAATTATAGGGAATTCTGGATCTACTAAATACTTCACAAGACCATCAACTTGAAATCCAACTTCTTTGTCTAACTCCGTCAGTAATTAACCTTCCATGATAGAATCTACTACAATTTTTGGGACCCTTGTTCAATCCATACATTATGAACTTGGTATAGAAACTCCTTCAATGATTATATCTTGTCTTCCTAGATGGGTTTCCAACACAATTGAAGCTATTGGAGTTGATACATGAGACATCGATGGCTCAAGGGAAATTGCAAGTAAAAAAAAAATGGTGGTATTTCCCTAATGGCACAAGTGCTAGAGACTTGTGATCCCAATACATATGTAGATGCACATAGTAGAACTAAATGGGATAATTTTATGGGTGATGAGTATCATTTCTTGATGAATAATGACACATGGGATTTAGTTCCTCAATTGCAAGGAAAAAATGTGGTGCAATATTGATGGGTCTATAAGACCAAATTTACATATGAATGTGATGTTGAAAGACATAAGGCTCATTTAGTGGCTAAAGGCTTTTCTTGTCAAGAAGGCATAAAATACATTGAGACCTTTTCACTAGTTTCAAAGATGAACTCTTTTCAACCGATTCTTTTACTTGTTTCTCACTTTGGATGGGATTTACATCAAATTGATGTCAAAAGTGATTTTATACATGGTCATCTCGATGAAGAAATATATATGGAGAAACCCCTTAGTTTTGAGAAATATGGTATTCTTGTGTGCCAACAAAAAAATCCTTGAATGGTTTGAAACATGCCCCCTAGGCATGGAATGAGAACATTGACCAATTTTTCCTCAAACTTGGTTTTAAACATTGTTAATTAGATCCAAGTGTTTATGTATTACATGTTAAAGGTGAAAGCTTGATTGTTTATTTGTATGTGGATGACTTAATCACCACTGGAAGCATTGTTAATTTAATTTTGGGTTGGAAGAAACAATTAGTAGATACATTTGAAATAATTGATCTTGGTCTGTCGCATTTCTTTTTGGGCATCCAAGTCTTACAATTGGATGATGGTATCTTCATTTCTCAATGTAAATATGTGTTGAATCTTTTACATAAGTTCATAATTGAAGGTTGTAAACCTATTTTATGCCTTATTAGTCAGCAATGAAGGTAACCAAGGAGTGTGATTCTCTAAAAGTTTATCCTACACTCTATCAATAGCTTCTTGGTAGTTTTATTTACTTAAGTTATAGTCGACTTGTCATTTCCTTTGTTCTCAGTGTGTATTTTTAATTTAAGCAGGATCCACAAGAAAGTCACCTTAAATCCACAAAGAGAATTGTTCGTTATATCAAGTGAACTCACTAAATTGGTATAAAGTATTGCAGAGACAAAGAGAACCAGTTATTTGATTACACCAACTTGGCTTGGGCTAGATATATTGGATAAAACATGATGCTAAAGTTATGTATTTCGAGTTGGCTCTGGATCCATTGTTTGGTCTCGTAAAAAGAAAAAGGTGGTTTCTTTATCAACCACATAGGATGAATATCATGGTGCAGTGCATGTTCGAACAAAGGCCAGATAGATTTGACATCTCATGGGATAGCTTGGATTTCTAGTCGAGAGACCCACTGTGGTATATTATGATAATAAATGTGTGATATAGGTTTCCAAAAATCCTATTTCACATAGTAAAATAAAGCATGTGGAGATTCATTCTCATTATTGAGACAGTTAGTACAAGAAAGTGTTGTGAATCTTGTTTATTGTAGGAATGATGATTAGGTTACTAATATATTTACAAATCCTCTCTTAGAAGATAATTTTGTGAAACTTTGGGCTATGCTTGGGCTCTAGGAAGTTGCAACTATGGGCTATGATTGGGCTCCAGGAAGTTGCAACTATTGGGGGGTGATAAGTAATTTCATCTATTGAATATCTAAAGTGTTTCACTAATTTCGAGGGGGTGTTGGAACAACAAGATATACAAGTTCATCACACCTATAGATATACAATAAGTCAATAGTTGATAGTCAACTAGGAGAGTTAATTGGAGGTCCACTAAGTGTTCAACTAGGTCGTTGACTAAGGAGTCTACTAGGAGATCGATTGAACGATCAATTAAGCATCCAACTGGTCGAGTAGTTAGAATAGAATAGTGGAATGGTGCACATAACAAGGCAACATTGAGGAGTTAGTTATGTCCTCTCACCACTATGTGGACCTCATCTTCCTCACTTCAATGGATTTGGTTACATCTTGGTATTATATAAGATGACCCTATGGGTCGATCTAAGTGAGTAGTGTGAATATTTCATGTATGGAAATATTTTGGTTTCTTAAACTTATTTTTATGTTGAGCTATGCTAGGTTGTGCTTAAGTGTTGTAATAACGTCTTTAGACACCACCTCTCTCTTGGAATACTAGTTCTCTGATGTACCTAATACTTTGATTCTCCAACTCTCTATTCATCATGTAGTTAACCATTGGACATGAATCCACCTTCCATGAGACAAATGGTTATACACATACAAATTTTATTAGGGGTAGTTTGGTGCCCATGAAAACATTCACATAAGGAATTGCATCCCTTCATTGATAACTCCGTGAAAACTAGCACACATATACTAACTTTGTAAATTGTAAGGTGAGCATGCCCATGGATTATCATCACCAATTTTGATGTTTAACTTGGTTTTGACTATATGTGAAATGGAATCATTTTTTTTTTAATTATAGTTTAAAAAATATGATATATATAATATATGATTTAAATGTTAATCGTGCTACAAAATTTTTAAAATTAAAATTAATATATATTAAAATTTAAGTTCTCACTTTACCTTGCAAATCACTATATAGTTTTAATATATTATTTACAAAGCTATAATTTCAATTTTCCTTATTCTCATATACATACATATATGTTTATCATGTGATAATATAGAGTCCACAACTACTAAAAAATAACACTAAATATAACTTTGAGCGCATACAATTGTGATTAAGTAGTGTGGTGGGGTCAAATCACAAATATTTATTATCAAATGGTTTAAATATGTAATACAAATGGAATTGTTTGGTATTTGAAGATAAATTTTGATGAAGGTTGTCATTAGTTGAATTGAGTATTAGAAATGATAGAAAGATGTTGTCGATGTTCAAATATCTAATTTAAGGGAATGGGAGGGCTCTAACCCATTAGTTGTGGTAACTATGTTGATGTTGACATATAATATTTTAGTGTCTTATAAATAGAGTTGTTTGAGGGATGAAGGTCTGTGGTTTTGGGTTAATGGAGAAACCATAGGGTTTTTGCAGGTAAGTTTTTTTTCTGACACTAGTGGAAGTTAGTATCTGAGAATTCCATTAGGTAAGTCTTTATGGAACATGATATAGTTGATTACACCATTTAAAAAGAATGGGATACATTGGATTCTTTCCGGTCAAATGAGAAATATCAAGAGATTCTCCTTTGGACTATAGACTTTGGTGAGGACATTAGTCATGAGATACAATATTTAAAGGATGGTATGGTGGATCTAGGTGGATCTTCATCTATGGAGGGGAGATCAATTTGGGTCTAGAAAGTACTAAATAGCCATGAACCTATGAGCAATGTCTCTTTCATGCCTCACAATACATCGAAGTTGGGTATTCCTAGAGGTTTAAGTAGTCTTTCAGGTGAGAAAGCTAGGTCTAAGAGATTGAAGAAGTGTATTCGGGCCAAAGTCGAGCATGTAAGCATGGTTATTGGCCAAGATATCGGATTGGATTTGATTGAAACCATATCGGATCGACCTCTGGTGGGAAATTGTATGGGAAAAGTAGTTTTGAGAGCTCACCTGATGATTAGATGGAAGTTGGATGGAAGAGTTTCCTTGGATATGTGTTGAAGTTTCATATCCTTTTGAAGGGTTGATTATTTTTTGAATTCAATTTATTGAAATATGTATAACAAGTTCAAAAGGAAGCACAACAGTGGGGTTATTCTAGTATGGTTTTAAAAAAGTGGCATCCATATTTCGACCCACATACTAAGCCATTTGTGGTTCAACTAGCATGTTTGGGTTCTATTGCATGGATTCCCAATAGAACTTTGGTCAAGGTCAAATTTTGAGTCTTTTGTGAATGTACTGGATCAGCTTGTGTATTTTGATGAGCACTCTCTTGGATGCAAAGAAAAAAGGGTTTCCAAGGTGCCGGTGGAACTTTACCTTAGCAAATGATTTTTCTCGAAACTAGAGTGGTGTGGTGGTCATGCTCATTCTCGCAACAATTGAGCTATTGGAATTTACCTTTTTTTTTTTCAATCTATCGTGAATACGTTCACCTAAAAAGGTAGTTCTCTATGACTAAGTCAAGTTCACATAGACGTATAAGAAAGGATAAATTGGATCTGGAAACCTTGCACGGTGGTAAGGTTATAGAATCTCTATTGGTTGATCCAAATCTTCCAAACTTCAAGGTGATATAACTCAGTCCTCCTTCATCAAAAGAGTGAGCTACTAATGTATCCCCCAAGGATAAAGGATACCAAGTTGCTCCAATGGGAGATTTATTGAGTAAAGATAAATGTACTCCTTTAGACTCCATTTCTTTGTCCCAGGATCTGATACTTGAGTCAAAACCTCTTGTTTTTTATGGGTTTATGGAGAATGTGGATAGTGGGTTGTCTTTTGGTGTGCCCAAGGAAGTAGTAGAAGTTGTTGGTGTGCCCCATGTGTCATATTTAGAGTCTTTCCCTATTGCAGATAACCCTCCTTCTAGCTTGGATTTTTGTCCCTCCTCTCCACGTTACAATTTTCGTTCTTTCGAGATTAAGAGGTGTGAGGGATCTAGTGTCATTGAGAGTGGGATTGCACCCATGATGGAAACCCTTGTTTATCCAGATAAAAAATCCTTCATGCCCAAATAATAATAAAAAAAGAATCCAAAGAAGTGATGCAAGGTTGACAACGTCAAACAATAGTTTGGGCACTTAGAGAATGGGGCTCTACCATGATTTTCCAATCATCAACCTATTTTTTTGCAATTAGATTTTGTAATGAAAGAAGTACCATCCATTCAAATTTAACCATGCGTGGATTAAAGAAGAATCTTTTCATAGGCTAGCCTTGGATAATTGGCATCATTACGATCCAAATCTATATTAAGCAACAATGGTTTAGTTCATGGCTATTCTGAAGCATTTAAAGTATTGTGTGGTCACCAGAGAGAGAGAGAGAGAGAGAGAGAGAGAAAGAGATAGAGAGAGAGGAAATCCAACCATACTGAATTACTGAAGATTGAAGAGAACATAGGTCTAGTTTTCCATAGGACTCAAGTGGGAGTCTTTTCCATGGAAGAGCAAGACAAGTTACAAAATTTAGAAGAATAGAAGGATCATTTGTTGGCCATATAAGAGACAACTTGGAGACTGCAAAGTCGAGCGATTTGGTTGGAGGAGGGAAATAATAATACCTCTTTCTTCCATAAGAGAGCATAGAAAGGTTCTTAATCCAATTTGGGAATTATATGGTCTGGGGAGGACAAAAAAATATCTTTTAAAGAACTTGCAGAAGCAACGGTGGCCTAATTTGGATATTTATTCAAAGAACTTGAGGAGAGCCACATTGGAGAAAAGATGCAGGTAATACAATTGTTCCCTCATTTTTTTATCAACAGGAAAATGATCTGATTGGGGATTTTGTAACCAAGGATGAAATTAAAAGGACTCTTTCTAGGTTTGAAAAAGCTAAGATCCCAGGTCCAGATGGGGGGACTATCAAGTTCTACCTAGAGTTTTTTGATGTATGGTGGATGATATTCAAAGGGTTCTTGAGGAAACAAGAATTACGGGCAAAATTCCAGGGGATATTAATGCCATGTTCACATCTTTGATTCTAAATAATTCCAATACTTTGAATTTCAATGATTTTAGACTTATATCACTGTGCAATATTCTATATAAGTTGGTTTCCAAGATTATAACCAATTGGTTGAAAGGGGTGCTTCCCGTGTGTCTAATAGAGGAATAATTTGGGTCTCTTTTTAATCAACATATTTTAGATGCTATAGGAGCAGTTGAGGAAGGGATGCACACTATAAAAATAAGGAAGATTCTAGATTTGGTTATGAAATTGGATTTGACAAAGGCATATGACAAGGTAAACTAGACTTTTCTCAAGTTGGAATTACTACAAATGGGTTGTGACCAATTGGGTAATGGCATGTGTGACATCGACTAATTTTGCAGTACTTGTAAATGGCTCTTTGGGATGTTTTTTAAAATCAATGAGGGGACTATGACAAGGATGTCCTTTGTCACCTTTTCTTTTCGCCTTGGAAATGAAAGGACTGAGTAGGTTAGTGCATTCGACTTAGATTGAGGAATATATTAAAGGTATCATGGTTGCGGATCAAGTAAATATGACTCATTTACTATTTGTGATGATGTTCTTCTCTTTAAAGAAGGAAAATTAAGGAAATGGAGGATTTTTAAGCATATTCTAAATTCTTTTTGTGTGGCTACAGGTTTAGAGATTGGTCTTAATAAGTTTCTCGTGCTTGGCAATGAGTTTTTGTTATGAACATAAAATATATATAAATAGATATTCATAACATAATAATAGTTAATAAATAATAATTATTAAATAATGAAAGGTCATGTCTCAAAGGACATGACTATTGGTAAAGGGCACCCCTGCGTGGGTATATAAGCAAGCCCTCATTTTCAGTTGTAATGATCTCATTATATCATATTATTCATTCTTATTACATATATATTTGTCCTTATGGATTTGGTTACTATATTCCAGATATTTTGGATAATTCTTGTGTGAGCGAACTTTGTTCGTCTCATTTGGTATCAGAGCTGCGTTTTTCTGATCCCGACCTTTGGCCACCCTTTTTATCAGATCTTGTCTGATTCGACTTTTAGCCAACCCCTTCATTTCGGAGCTTCTCCGATTCCAAGGTCCTTGACCAAAAATCGCCTTTTGGCCATTCAAATATTCAGAGTTTCTCTGATTATCTTGATCCTTGACCATAATTGGGCTTTTAGCCAAACACAAAATTTTTAGAGTTTCTCTAAATCTGGTCCTTGACCACAATCTAACCTTTGGTCACACTAAATTTTTTTGGAGTTCCTCCCAACCCAGGTCATTGACCAAAAATCCCCATTGACCACACCAGCCTTTGGCCATTTAAAAATATTGAAGAAAGACAGTTCCGATGCAAAGAAAATCCGAAGATAAAGAAATCACAAAAATATTAAAGAAGCGCCATTATTTACAGTTCATAATTTTAAAAATTGTTGCTTGTACCATATGTCATATGAACACACATCCAGTCGTACCAACTACAGCCGCCAATGCCTTACAATTTTAAATGCAAGTTGTACCATTAATTAAATTGCAGAGTCATACGCTTTTAATCAAAGACAATAATGGTTTGTACATTTGATGTTCCGTTTTGTTAATTGGCAGTCAAACTGCAAAACCGTCTGTACAATTTTATTAAAAAAAAAATTCAAATTTCTCGTCGGCCTTCCGTACAGCCATCTAAAGCACCAAACTTATTGTGGCCCGCACATTTTTCTCGCATACCATAGCTGTACCATTCGTACGATTGCCAAACTCTATCATACTTCCACCACGATCGTACAGTCATCTACATCCGTACAAATCTGCTAAAATTAAACCAAACTCCTGTTAAACCATCAGTACGCGTCCGTACAATCGTGTGCAGTGAAAGATCGGGACGATTTGTTAAAAAAAATTGTGATTTTATTCTAATTTGCAGGTTACGCGCTATACATATGCATTTATAATAAAGAAACGCTAATTATTTTATTATCAAATGATTTCCAAGGTTCAATATAGTCAAAATATACTTTTGTACGCCCACTAAAGATATAAAGCCGTACCATATCCATACGTCAAAGGGTTTCTTCCAGTGTTTGGTGATAAACCCGCAGCCATCCATACCTCGCGACTCTTCTCGGCAATGAAAGAACTACAACAAGCCTCTATTAATTTAAGTGTCAAAGCCACGACGGTTGGTAATACCACTAGCAAGAGATATTAAAATTAAGACTAACGCATATTCTCCAAAACGGAAGTCAACAAAATTTGAAAAGGCGAGTTGGTAAAGGGTTAATCCGATTTTATTTTTTTGGTCGTACATGAAATAACTAAAGAATAAGCATTGGATTTACCCTTTTGAATTACTTACGACCGGGAGTTCTTAAAAAAGACAAAAATAATAATAATTTATTATATATTAGTGGA
>SNQJ01S0063625.1:60477-89872 GCA_010110895.2 Picea sitchensis
CATGGGTGTTTTATCTGCATGTGCATTTTCCTTCATGTCCAAATACCTTCATCAATCTTGCGGTCCAAAACCCATGACTAGGGTCGACATCAATGACAACAACCAATCTTCCAACACCTTTGATATGATGCCTCTATTGTTGATATTCAACACTGATATGTTGCTGATATATGCCTCTGATATGAAACCTATATTGATGATATACAACACTGATATGTTGCCTCTTTATCACTTATATGCTCCTTTATTGCTTCTCCCTTAACCTGCATATCAAAATTGTGTTGAAGAGAGGGGTCGACCTCTTCTTATATAGGATGAAGAGGAGAAGAGGAGAGACTCGAAATAGTAAGTTGTTTTCATGATTTAATCATAACTCAACTCCATACTTTAGTTCGAACATAGAACTAGACTTGAGTCTGGTATACTTTAGTTCAAAAATAGAACTAGACTTGAGACTTCAGTTTCAACTCAGCTTTACACTTTAGTTTGAAAATAGAACTAGACTTGAGACTAGTATACTTTAGTTCAATAGTAGAACTAGACTTGAGACTTAAGTTACAAATCAACATTACACTTTAGTTCAAAAATAGAACTAGACTTAAGACTTCAGTTGCAACTCAACGTTACACTTTAGTTCGAAAATAGAACTAGACTTAAGACTTCAGTTACAACTCAACATTACACTTTAGTTCTAAAATATAACTAGACTTAAGACTTCAGTTACAACTCAACTTTACACTTTAGTTCTAAAATAGAGATAGACTTAAGACTTCAGTTACAACTCGATTATTTACAAGGCAATTCTAAATTCTTCTCATGGTTGATAATGTTACACATGCCAACACACTAGATCAATACATTTATATCATTTGCAATATTAGGAATATTGTTTGTTTCTAGCTCATAGGAATTTTATATTCAACCTAACTTTTGCTAGATGCATTAACTTTTTCTCATGGTTCACAAGGCTTGACTGGGCTCACAGAGGTTGTACATTCCCCCTGAATTTTTCACTAGTCTGTCTATGCTCACAGAGGTTGTACGTTCCCCCTAAATTTTTCTCTGGACTGTCTATGCTCACAGAGGTTGTACGTTCCCCATGAATTTTTCATTAGACTCACATAGCATCTAGTTCATCCTGACTTTTGGTTTGACTCACAAAGGTTGTACGTTCCCCCTATATTTTGTCAATACCTCACAAGACTGGTTGATTCTCCAAATCTCCCTAGCTAGCCTCAGGGTGGACCATATGGCCCCTCATTGGAGAATGATTGTCGATGCTGCCAAATTTAACACATATGAATCTGATTGGTAACCTAAGGATTCTCTTGGATCTCAACCTTCTTTTCATATAATTTTATTCATACGAATAACAATTATACTATTTTTTTATTGGGGAAAAAAGAAGATTTGTTTGAGATGAGATTTTATGGATTTTTAAAAAACATATAGGTGTTATATTTTGTAGTGCTTATATTTGTAGAAATTGTGCTCTATATGTGTGTGAATTTGGATTTTGGGTGCAAGAGTTATATAGGTGGCTATTTTTTGAATCATACGTTTTGGTATTTTATGTATTTATTGATATTGTTTTACCTAATGACATGATATCCAACTCACTATGTTATTATTCTTTTTAATGAAATAAAGAAGATCCAAAATGGAGTACCAAACAAAAATTTATTATCTTGGCAGTCCCCCTTTTCAGACAACTTAGATATATTTATCTCAACGTTATCACTCAATCTTAACTTCATACCGGGTCAAAATTATTTCATTTTAGGGTTTTTTGGCTTCATTATAAATATTGTTGTAGCCTATGGTTTTTTTTTTTTTTAGAATGAGTGGAGTCATCACACCTCTTTTATGAGATAAATTTTTACCATTCTAACCATTATATATGTATTTCTATATACATTGTAGTGTTTTTCACCATTTGATTCATTGATAACATTTTGTCATTGTAATACTTTACTTTCGACACTATGTCTTATGTTCTCTCTACAATATTGTGTTCTTTCATTTCATTTGTGAATCCAATCTAAATCATAACCCATTAATCACAACAACATATGAAATTAAACAAATCATAATAACTCCATCCAAATAAGAAAAACATTCATAAAGTAATAAAAAAATTACACAATCAACAAAGTACTTACTTTATTCAAATGTTGACCATGTGGAAATGACTATATAGGAGTGATTTTCCTCCTACGTAGGTATCCACTATGGATACCACCCCTAATCTCAAACTATGAAGTAATAAGGGTGAAGCTCTACCTACAAGTAGTCTAACTTAGATGTCTATGACAGGCATAACCCTAATTACAATGTCACATGACTTGAATAGAGTAAACAATTAGCTTGAATCTCCATAAATCATATTAATCAAGGTGCCTCTATTTGAACTCGAATAGCTCCTAGGGTGTATTCTCTTTAGCTACCATCTAGTTGAAGCTTAAGCATTCTCCTTATGGGCATACACTACCTTGGGAAATCCTAAACAACAAGGTTAATATTCTAGCAAGAAGATTGATGGACTTTTCAATCACAACCTAATTAATTTATTAAGCAATTGAAGAGTTGTTCATTTAATTATCAATCTGAGGTCGTATAGGACTTACGAATTTTTTTTCCCCGTATATGCAAGTATGATGCTGTAATTTCCAATGGGTTCTAGTACTTCTAAATGAATGCCACAAGGAAATATATAAAGATGCTTTATCAAGTCACCAAATTAAACCACATGATCGAATCCACACTTGCAGGAATACAAAAACACTTTTGCAGGAAAGTAAATGTCACACCACAAGCTATAGAAATCAAACCACACTATGTTGTAAACAAAGTGGATAAAATAACTTGAACTGCAAACAAAACAATTTTTATCCAGAAAAAAAACCGTTGTAATGTGAGTGCAGAGTTGCATCACAAGAAATATTAGAGTTACAAGAAAGTATTGGACATAGTAATTGCTGGAAATAAAATAAATATATAAGAGATGCTACAACTACACATTCGTTAGTCAGAAAACATGGTTCTGCAATGTCAACATGGAGTTGCGACAACATGAGTTGCAACAATATAAAAATATTAGAGTCACAACAAGGTGTTAAATAGAGGAATTGCTAGAAATAAATAAAATATATAAAATATGATACAACTACATGAAAATACAAATAGTACCAAGCTAAGGAGGGGACCCTATCTCCTTAGACAAGGTACTGGTTCACGAACGTAGTAAGGCACTTAAATGCTCAACACACCATCACTTGGATGAGAGTAAAGTGAAACTTATATTACAAAAAAATGCTCAATTACAAAAGTGGATTTCATGTTCACTAACTTTCTTCTCGCTCACTTTTTCCTCTCCTTGGCTCAGAGAAAGAAGAGGTGACACAGAGCCCCTCCTCAACAGGGTCTGCTGACCTCCTGGTCTACGGATCTTCGAATTCCTCTGAACAAAAGTGGCTCCTTGTTCCACGCTGGAACCTTCAACACATATAAACCATAGGTCTCCTTTTACAAACCTCGCCTGTGAAAACAAGCACAAGGGGAAAGCTTCCCTCACACGACCACCGAAAGTGACCACAATCCTGTTGGGCCCCAACAACTCCCCCTAAAGTTTTACAAAATTTAAAGGGTCCCCATTAGAATCTTGATAATTATAATGAGCTATAGAATCAACCTTTTCAAATAGCTCCATACCTTGGCTTGCTTTGAAACAAACTTAAAACATTCACTATAGTATGTGACATTCATTACAAAAGTATATGTCAAAATTTAGAAACGAGCATAGAAATCTCAATTTAAACAAAAACATTAATTTTCATCAACTGTTTACTTCCGTTTAAATTATGATTGTGTGTTCATTCTTTTGCTCATTAGCAAGTTTGCCTATTTTGAATAATGGGTTATATACTTCATCAAATAATATCTTGGTTGGTTTCTCATTTTCACAAAATCATTTGGTGGGATTAATTAATTAAATTATGTTTTCATTTTGCATCTCATTTCAAAATAAAAATAAAATAATAAAAAAAATAATTATGTATCATTTGTTTGATTTTGTGAAAACCGAAAATTATTAATTTTCTCCTCTCCTTCAACTTGAAAATTCTATAATTTTAAGATCATATTTGAAAGGAAAATATAAACAATGTTTGTTTAGAACTTATAGTTAGTTTAAATTCATTTTTTTATTTTATTGTTCTAGATTTTGTTTTATTCACAATTTTTAGGTTATTAATTTAGGTTTCTTTTTGTTTCACAGTAGGTTATTAATTTGTGGTTTTTTGTTTCACGTGTTTCTATTATCAATTATTTGGTACAGATCTAATCATGGCTTGATATTATTATCTAAATACGTCAAGATAATTGATCCAAATAATATTGGACTGCTGCAAATAAATTTATGAGCAATGACAGATAAAATTGGAAATGTGTTCAAGAATAGATAGACGATTTTGCAGGAATGATTGCAGCCAAACCATGAGGAATATGAAGAAATAGTTGAAAACCCATCTCCAAAATGGACCAATTTAACTTTATACAGGGAATTTTTCCAAACAAATGTACGATTTGGAGAGATATTTGTGTCTCTTTTACAAGGAAAATTTGAGGTGGTGGAAATTATTAATGACGCCTAGACTATTCATTCATGGTATAAATATATGAGAAAGTCCGTAGCCAAGGAGATCCAAGAAATGGAGAGGAGGATTTTTCTCCTTTCTCCTTTGTATATTATTTCTTTGTAATTTTTTTTTTCTTTCAAATGGAGTAACACATGGTTGGAATCTCTGGGAGAATGGACAAGTATTTTCAAAGAATAATATGGAATTCCGTGTTTCTTAATGACTTTGTCGCATGAGTAAAATGATTTTATTTTCATTATAATATTTTCATATTCTTTGAATAATTGATTATGCATTGTTTTAAATTAGCTTTAGTCCGCTTTATCAATACATGGTTAATTGTTACTATTGTATATATCAATTTTTCAATCTTTAAGAGTCTATTATTCCAAAGTTCTTCTTGGGCCATATGATGAACATATTTTGTTGAAAATATATGAGAGAACAATTTACTCTTTGGTTTTTGTGCTTTTGTAGATTGTGAAATGTTAATATTATTTCTCATATAATTTATGAATATGAAACTTTATTTGTATTGAACTAGATTTAGACTATTCTGCATATAATTTTTCATGTTATGTTTTCATTTATATGGTTCATTATATTTTGGTTTAGTTTATATCTGTGACTGATCATCTATTCAAGTATTTTGAGTTTACATCTGTTGCTATATAGATGGTAACACCATTCCTGAGAATTGGAATTTCTTTCATTTTCAGTTATTGAACATTTCAAGGTCACAAGATATATAATTATTTGTCTTTCTGTCATTATAAACTCGCTCCAGAATATGAAGCACTTCCTTGAATTTCTTCAGGAAGTATTATGCTTGGTTTTTTCATAGGTTTACACTTGACACAGGTTAAGAGGAGCTCATACAAATACAGAGAGATGAATTTAGCTTAGTACTGTTGATCAGTAAGAGGTTAGTAGGTGCATTGCTTTCTTTTATTTAGATTTGTTTATATATCAATGAGACGATGATCGCATTAATTAGATTTGACTATTTCTGTGTCATTTTTTCAATTGTATTTGTTTAGTATTTATTAGTTTAAAACAAAAAAAATTATGTTCTTACTTTATCTTATTTTGAAACATTATTATGAACATTCATTTTCACAAGATTTCAAGTAAACCTTGTAAACTGTATATAGATTGTTTATAATCATTTGTATATTCACGTTTATTTTTAATAAACATTAGTAAGTAATATATCATTTGTTAGAATCATAGCTTGATATTAGTTTATTTCTTTTACTGTTTTTAGGACTTTAGTTGGCCAACAGAGCCATTAAAACCACCAAGTCATTTCATTCCAAATGGCTTGGGTTATTTAGACAACCCTGGTCCGGATTTGACCTTCCAGTTAATGGTGTGTCACTTATAACCGTCAACAAAGCCTAATAAAAGGCGCTTCACATTTCACAATTTCGAGAGTTCTAGTGGGGTCGCCCTGATTCCTCCAATTCTCGAACTTTGAAATAGGGCTTAACGATCCCTAACTCTTCCCTTTAATTCTTCGTTGATGTGATCTCCGACTGTGACCATGGGTCTAGCTCTCGAGTGTTTCAGGACTTCGTGGATCAGGAACTCACGAAGTGGTTCTCTCCCCTTCTCTCGAAATGCGAACTCGCGATGACCTCTATGCATATCGACGGTTCTTGTTCCCCATGATCTAATGCTCCAGATTCTTTCTTCGTGAATCAGAATTTCATGACTTGAGACTTTCTGGGTAACAATTTCCTCTACTCCCTCAACTCCCGAAATGTCAATATTCCATAGTTCCAAATCAATCTCTCGCACTCCTTTAGATCTAACAACTACTATCTCTACTGAGCTTGTGAGTGTTGAAAGACTCACACACTTGTCCTTCCCGCATATCTACTGGATCCAACGACCCATGGAAATTGATATGTCTCTCTTTAAGAACTCCAACCATCCGTCGACATTCTCGATGGTTTCTCACCAAATGAGTTGGCATCAACCCTCCTGAGCTTGATTCCATGAGGTGACTTCAAACCTCGTCTTCCTCTGAACTTCTCCAAGTCTCTATCCTTCCTGAGCTTGATCCTTGCTGCAAACTCAAGGATTATAAGGAATCCTACACACACTCCTTATGGTTTCCACAATAACCTCTGGTTATTCAAACACTCCAACTTTGCGCACTCCTTGCGAAAAAATTTATTCAACCACTCACTTTGGTTGGAAAATTCTAAGGCTCTCCTCATCCTACACACACCTTGCACGACTCTATGCTATACTTGCACTTCTACTGGTATAAGTTAACTCTATCTCTCCTGAGCTTTCTAAGATAAAACTTAGAATTTTGTCAACACACTCTTTGCGGACTTTTACTGCACTCTTTGCATGAATTCTTAAGAAGAGAAACAATTGAAACTTATACTCTTCTCACGGACTTCATACATTCAACATGAAATCATGTACATATGGCATGAAAAAAAAACATAACAAAGACTGGAATTAAACTGTAAACATACCATTCAATAGATGCATAGAGGAACCAAAATACACCAAACATTTGGATCAAAGCATTCTTATATTAATTCAAGTACTTCTGTACATGGTCTACAACAACAACATCTATATTCTCATACAACTCCTACAATCTATGTTCCTCTCTTCTCTGTTATGCTCTCTTTTCTCTACTGCTCATACATGAGAATGATAATACAATACATCTACGAGGGAGTCTTCTTGAATTTTCCCTCCTACAACCTTAAGCTATCTTATTGAAATTAAAGACTACCAGCTAATTTACATTTATTACAATAAATGTCCACAACCGACAGATGAGAGCGAACACTCAAGATCTGTATTAAAATCCCCAAAACATTAAAAGAAATTACATCCTTCCAGCTATTACATTAATGTGTTTTCTTTCAAAATTTCAAAATGTCTTCAAAATGCACACTGATGTACATCCAACTGTCCTCCACTCCCGCTTGTTGACAATGTTGTTGCATCAAGGGGTCTTTATACATAATAGTTTCTTCCTAAATTAATCAAGGGAAATGATGGAGAGCCATGAGAATCAGGTTGTTCCATCTCGTTACATCGTTTTCTCCAAAAGATAGAAAATATCAGGCACGTGATGACTTAATCAATCATATGGCAAGTGGCAATTGAGTAATTCATTCCTTTTTGGGCGCCCAATTTCCTTTGTCATTTTCCTACGTGAAGGAGTTGGTTGTTTGACTACCTGGTTGATCCCTAGATGACAAGTTGTTACAGTGTGCACAAAGTTACAACACCCATATTAGAGTTGAAACAACAGTTATGTAGTGAGAGTCACATCAATGGCGAGGCAAGAGTTGCAACATAGTGAGAGTCACAACACAAAGAGTTGCAACAATGGTGTCAACAACCTAGAGTTGCAACAACTATGCTCGAGTAGAGAGTTGCAACAGCTCATACTCAGGAGTTGCAACTCTTATGTTGGAAAGGTGTCCGTGAAACTTTGTTCTTGTATACCATTGTTCACACAAAAAGGTGATAATCTCCTTAAAATGCATAAGAATAAGTATTGAAATGGCATGTTAAGAGGATAATTATAGATTGACCAAAAATACATCATTGTGAATGAAAAGGGTACTAATATGGAATGGCAATGGGAAAAAGGGTGTACATAAAGTATTTGACAGGTGCTACAAATATGTCAATTTGAGCACTCGTGATCTCCCCCAAGCCAAATTTGTTGCATGTACTCATGTAACCAAATAGTTATTTTGAATTTGAGAGGGTGAAATTCCCTTGGAGGTTGTTGATGCCATAATTAGTTTTCCCTTCCTGATGAGTAGCAATTTCTTCCTCGTCTTGGTATTCTTCCAAAATTGTAGCAATGCCTTCTCCTAAAGTTCCCTCTGTTGGTTCTTATTTAACAACATGGTCCTTCTCTTGTGCTACCATTGTTTTTTTATCATATGACTCCTTTGCTTGTTCTGGTGTACCAATAGGGTGACTTTACCTTGTTGGTTCTTGTGTGATAGTAGGGTGACTTTCCTCTATTGGCTCTTGTGTGACAGCAAGGTGAATTTCCTTTGTTGGTTCTAGCACAATGGATCCAGTTGTTTAGGCAAGGTAGTCTAACCTATCCAAATGCCTTTCCTTTATAAGTTCATCTCCCAACAATTTTATAGAGGTTTGAAGCTTCATGTTCTTCTTCTCAAACATCTTATTCTTCCTCAAAAGTGATACATATAAAGGCACAAGCAAAGGGGTATTTATTTTTTTATATTTATTGATCTTAGCCAGCTTTGGGGCAATGGTGGCCTCATTTTCTTCCAGAGTTGCAACTTCATCGTTAGTGTAAGCATCTAAAATTGCAATAAGGCCCTCTCCTAAAGTTTCCCTTTTTGGTTCTTGTGTAACAACAAGGTTTTCTATCCCCATATTCTCATCTACCGTAGGCCCAATAGATTTTTGACCATACCCCATCATATCAACAAGGTGACATTCTCCTGTTGGTTCTTGTGTGAAAGCATGGCCTCTCTCTTGTGTTGTAGCTTCTCTTTCATCATGTTCCTCCTCTACCAGTTCTTGTGTAGTAGTAGGGGTTTTCCTTGTCTGAGTTGCAACACTGGAAGTGTATATTTCCCTCTTCTTCCTTGAGGTAGGCACATAGGCTGACATTTTCTTCATCCTCCTTAATATTTTGGTTGCAATTTTTCTCCATGTTACCTCTATACCACTCTCATGGCTACATTCATCTCGTTGAGGAGTTACAACAAAACCCTTGGGAGTTTCTTCTTCAATTATTGCAATTCTAGGAGTTGCAGCAACCTCGATCTCTCGAGCTGCGATAACTATGGACTCTAGAGTTGTAGCAGCCATGGCCCCTAGGGTTGTAGCATGATTGTCTCATGGTGGAGTTGCAACAACTACAACTTCTCCAAGCTAGGTTACAAAAGTTATTATTTCTATGGCCACTTCACTCCATATATTTCCCTCCTTGTGCAGTGCATGCTCAACCATAAGTTTTATGAGCCCATGGTGTGAGATGCCTTCCCTAGGGTGGGCATATTTTTTTTTTAGTGTGGCCATGGTATACAGTTTCCTCCAGAGGAAAAATGGCATATTAACTAGCCTACCATGTCCCAGGTGATACAGTAAGAAAATATGCTATAGATATACCACCCTATAGTGGCCTTCACAAGTGATGTATCGTTGCACTACCATAACAATGTCTTTCCATGGAGTTGGTTGTGAGGTTGTGTCAAACCTTGCTCCTTTCTTGACAAGGGCTTCTCTTGGCTCAAGGAACCACTCCAGGAATTCAGACTTTGGCCTTTGTCAATAATACCAATGTTCCCCTATCTAAGAAAGCTCAGTTACCTCATATATCACCTCCTCTGTCACTTGAACCACCATTCCTGCCACTTCGGTCCTAATTTCTATGAAATTTATGGAAAATTCAAGTGCCATGTTGTCGTCATACCCTCATAGCCTATGTAAGTAATCCATCCATCCTCCTTGCTAAAAAATATCTCTAATATTCTCATATTCCTCCAAAAATAACAACTTTGTAGGTTCCCCATGGTTCAATGATCCCCCCATTCTTCCTACTCATAGCTCAAGCAAATTGTGGTTGCAAAATGAAGTGAATGGTCTAGAGGGTGGAGATTTCAAAATATGGAAGGGAATAATGTTGTGATGGGCTAATTATGTTGTAGGTTGGGTGATTATGAGTGTGACAGGGAGGTGAGCGATGCAATTAGGTCTCGAAAATGCCAATAAATTCCTATTCATTACACAGTTTGGGAGACATACCTTCTGACTTGCCAATATACATGGTCGTGATGGCTTGCACGTTCATCGCATTGACATATTGGCCACATGGGACAAATAGGATCATCATCGACATCGAGAGTTGTAGCACCAGTCTAGAGTTGCATCAACAATTCTCCCTAGTTGCAACAATGTTCAAAGTTGCAACAACAATGCTCAGAGTTGCAACAATGTTCAGAATTGCAATAATAGTGCTCAAAGTTGCAGCAATATCCAAAGTCCTAGCAATGTTTTAGATTTGGAACAACAATGTTCAGAGTTGCGAAAACGGTCCAAAGTTGTAGAAAAAATGCTCCATAGTAGCAACAACATGTTGTCCAGAACTAAAACTTGATATGGTGCCACAATATGAATTGTCTTTACCCAAATTAGTTGTTGGTGCTTTAGTAGTGGAGTTGCAACATTGACATTCAAAGTTGCAGCAACAACATTCCAAAGTTGTAGCACTTAGGTTGCAACAACAACATTCTCCTCCCCTGCATATCCTGAAAAGACTTTATTAGTAAAATAACTTATGACCAGAAGGATCCTGACATAACCATCACGAAACCGTGAAGTTCCCTTCTTTTTTCTTTTCTTTTTTATAACATGTCATACACCAACATAGGATCATTTTCACAAAATATGCTCGACCCAGGTATTCCCCTAAGGTTTTTCATACATGGTATTCTTTTATATTATTATTATTATTATTATTATTATTACTATCATCAGTAATGAATCATTCAACAAGGGTTCCCCCCCTTGTTAACAATCTCCAAGTCATTGTCGAGCCATACACTGGTGATCCTACTAAAACAAGCTTCCTTGGATAGGGGTTTGTGATATAACCAAAGATTGTGTCCATTTTCCATCAGAGGAGTTCTATCTCTGTCAATGATGTGAAGTTTGATGGATCCATTGTCATATATAGTATCAATCTCATAAGGCCCGAGCCATTGAGTGCATAACTTTCCTTTGAAATCCTTGAACTTGGAGTCAAATAACAACGTCCAGTATCCAACTTTAAATTTCTTCTTTTTGGTGAACTTTTTGTGCCACCAAGCTATTTGATGTTGTATTATTGTTGTGTGGTGCAAGGAAACCTGGGAATGTTTTTCAAGTTCATTGATCTAGAGGAGTCTCTGCTTCTGAGCTTCAAATAAGTCCATTCCAAATTGTACAATTGTTCTATGTGTCTGGATGCTTGTTTCAATCAAAAATAATATTCTCTTTCCATACACCAATTCATATGGGGTGAATCCAGTAGTAGTGCTCCATGTTTTCTGGTAGGCCCATAGATATTCGAGGGGTTTGTTGGCCCAGTCCTGGAGGTGTAGTTTGACATTCTTGGTGATGATATCCTCAAGAATCTTGTTTGTCCCTTATAATTTCTCATTGGCCTGTAGGTGATATGGTGTAGTAACCTTGTGTTTGATCTTATATCTATCCATCAAGTCTTCAATTAGCCTTGAAGTGAATTGAGTCCCTCTGTCAGTAGCTATTACTCAAGGTGTCTCGAACATGGTGAATATTTCCTCATGAATAAATACCAGTGCTGCATTCTTTGTCGTGTCCAGGAGTGCCTTGGTTTCCATCCACTTTGTGACATGATTTGTGCATACTAGGATGTAGGAGTTATGGTGGTAATGAGGATTGATTGGTCCCACAAAATCCAAGGCCCATTTATCAAAGGGTTCTAATACCAACTGTGTATGTAATGGAATCTCATCTAATTGCATCGGTATTCCCATGCACTATAAACTATCACACCTCTTTACATATTCCTTGGAATCCTTGAAGATAATGGACCAATAGTACCCTTGATGAAGTACCTTGTACCTAGTCCTCTTGTCTGAAAAGTGGCCCCCACATGGATCATCATGGGAAAATTTCAAGATGTCGTAGATCTCCTATTCTACCACACATCTCCTGATGATGAGATATAATACTATGTAGAAGAGACAACCATCAATCCATGAGAATCTCAAACTTTTTATGATGATATTCTACCGCTGCTTTGGAGATAAATGATTTGGAAGTATACCTGCAACCAAGTAATTAGCAATATCTACAAACCAAGGATATTTAGTGTAAACCACAAATATTTTCTCATCAAGGAAATAATCTTCTACAAGCAGCTAATTCTCGTTAGATGTGAGTCTTGAAAGAAAATCAACCACTACATTATCCTTCCCTGGTTTATTCAAGATGGTTATATCATATTCCTGTAATAACAATAACCACCTAGTTACCCTGTCATTAATGATAGGTTTGTTCATTAAGTATTTTAGGGAAACATGGTTAGTGTGCAATACTACTGGATATCCTGTGATGTAATGCCAAAAATTATTAATTTCATATATTACCGCAAGGAATTCTTTCTCTGTTATCATGTAATTTAGTTCTATGGGAATGATATTTGTGTTGACGTGGTATATTGCATATGGATCATTTGCATCCAATTTCCCCAGAACAACTCCAATCACGATTTCTGATGCATCTGTAGAGATATGAAACAAGAGGGACCGATTGGGCCCTCTTGAAATAGGAGCCTCAAACACCTTGTATATCAGTCTCTCAAATGCATGCTAGAAGCTTCATGTCGACAAAAACTCAATTTTTTTTTGAGAAAAGAAAACAATGGGAGAGAAATTTGTGAACAATTTTCAATAAAGCGACGATAGTAACCAACATGACCTAAGAAACTTCCTACCTCTTTTTGCGAATGCAGAGTCGACAAGTTTATTTGTAACAACAAGACTTTATTATTTAATTATAGACAATGTTTCTTGTATTGATATTTGATTGAATAAATGATAGATGATGTTACATTCACCCTAGTGACAATTTACTTATAGCATTGACTGGTTACGAGTGAAGAGGTATGTGCCTCTTTATTGTTTATCTATTTAAATTATTATTATTATTATTATTATTATTATTATTAATTATGTTCATTACATTGCCACCCTCTAAGGATTGCTTTGTCCTCAAAGCATAGTAAAATAGGATTGTCTCTAGTAGAGGATGTTTCTATAGTGAAATGAAGTGTTTTCTGTTGGTGGTAATTGATTCTTCTTAAGAGTGGATCCTTCAACACCATATATTTTATAGTGTTGACATTGCCAATTAAATTCCATGAATTGTTATTCAAGGTTTGTGGCATAACTCCCCAATTGTATCAACCATTCAACACCTAACACCATATCCATTCCTTTGGGTGATAGAGCATAGAATCATGTTTGTAGTTCTAGTTCTTGTATTTGAATTGAGATTTTATGACATTTTCCAACTTCTTTGACCATTTGTCCATTAGAAACCTTAACGGTGAGGTCCTTGGTGGGGTAGATGAAATAGTTTAGTTTTTTTGCGACATTAATGTCTATATATTTATGAGTACTTCCAGAATATACAAGTATTGTTAAATTTCTATATTTTATAACTCCCTTAAGTTTTAGGGTCTTAGGCTGTGGTTTTCCTTTCATAGTTTCCAACAAAATTGTAGGTTTTCTTTCTTGTTTTCTTGGAGGTTGGCGCTTATCCTTTCTGAGATGTGGTGGAATATATTTTTGAGTAAGTATCTCTCTTTGAAGCTTGTTTTCTTCATTTCTATTTTTTTTGACACATGAGATTGAATCTAGTGATGCTTCTTGCAGTATTTCATCAGGGTCAGAATCTATGTTGTATGCTATAGTGATTTCATCCTCTGTTTTCATAACTTCTACTTGTTTCCAATACACTATTCTAAAGTAGCATAATGACTTGTCCTCACATTTGTGCCCCAGTGTCCAATTTTCTCCACACTTGCGAAACTTATTTTTCTTCTTGTTCTCTCTTTCTGATTCACTACTGCATGAGTCTAATTCCTTCTCTTCTCTGCAAGTATATAATTTTTTATTATCGCATTTGTTCCCTGGAACCCAATTGCCCCCACAATATCTACATTTCTTCACCCATTTATTATCTGTGTTATACTTGTCTATAGAGTACTTATTTGGTTTTTAAGTTGAATATTTGTTTGACGCTTCTGGACCTGCAAATAATGGCTTATTGACCTTGTATTTTTGTTCAATTAACCTTGTTGCGTGTCTAACATCTTCAATAGTTTTAGGATTCCATAGTTTAATTTTACTACGGATGTAATCCTTTAATCCACATATATACATTTTTAAGAGTTGTTCATTCGTGAATCCACATTGCCTTGTTGCTAGGACCTCCCATTCGCACGTATAATCGTTTACGCTTCGTTTTTGTTTGAGATGCACAAACTTGTTATACAAGTCGTCATCATCTTCGTCATGAAATTTTGTAAGTAGGGATGTTGTGAAGTTTTTCCAATGGAAAGAATGCGCGCCACTTTTCGTGGACCACTAAAGGTACCAATCATAAGCTTCTCTTTCTAAACTGTTGGAGGTTGTCATTACTTTCTCTCATTTTCCTAATGGGGGATTTGATTCAAAAATTATGTCCATTTTGTTTATCCAAACAACATCTCCTTTGTGATCCTTGCCATCATACTTTGGTAACTCCTTTTTGAACTTCTGGTAATCTCTGTCTTGGAGTCTGTGGTTGTGAATATTCCTTGAAAAAATTACCTCTGGTATTTCTTGGTTTCCTTAACTTTCTGAATTTATCTCTAGTATTTCTGGACTTAGTGATTGTCTTTGATAAGCCACGGGTTCTACGAATAATACATCTATTTGTTTCGTCAATTTTTCAATTTTTGCACTATGTTCATCAATTCTTCTTTATGTTTCACTTTTATCATTTTCGGAGAGCGCCAATAATATTTCTCCTTATTGTATTAACCTATCAATTTTTACTTCACTCTCTAGTAATTTATTGATTTTTTCATTCATGTATTTTTGTGTTTTTTACACATTGTTGAGCCAATACATTACACCATTGACGTCATCTCTAAATTTGTTTACATTTTCTTTTAACTTCTCATTGCTAACCATTTTTTCGAGGTTAAGCTTCTAATAGCCAATATTAATTATGTATATTAATATATATTGATTATTATAAATATGTATTTATATTAATTTTATTATATATATATATATATATATTAATATAACATATATAGTATAATTAATATATAATTTAAAGTGAGGGTGGGGTGGGGCACAACTTTACCAAAAGTGGCAAATGGGGAACAAAGGTGTGAGGAATAGGCTGTCGGGGCAGGACAAGGAGATAGGGATACACGTGGGATAGGGATGTTGGACAGGGTCATGGATGGAAGTGATGTAGAATGGGGGAAGAGGTTGGTAAAGATGTGTGACGAGGGAAACCGTCAGGGAATAGGGTTGTCAGGACATGGGATGGTGAGCGCATGGGACATATGGGACAATGGATGAAAGGTATGGACGGAAACTAGGAAACAACAGACATGTGTATGGAAAACACATGGATGGTGCAGTGCTAAGTTTTTAACCTAAAATTGACAAGAATGTGTGCTCTGATACCAATGCAGCAAGAAGACTTTATTATTTAATTATAGACAATGTTTCTTGTATTTATATTTGATTGAATAAATGATAGATGATGTTATATTCACCCTCGTGACAGTTTACTTATAACATTGACTAGTCATCAGTGAAGAGGTACATGCCTCTTGATTATTTATCTATTTAAATTATTATTATTATTATTTATGTTCATTACATTATTATTACCATGATTTTTGTTGGATCTACTAGGATGCCTCTAGCCGAGATACGGTGCCCCAGTGTGATGCCATAAGTCAACATCATTTCACATTTCACATTACTGAGGGAAACATTAAATTCCTGATAAATATAGACATAAAAAACAAGATGACGAAAAAGGATCATTAGCCAACTCTTTTGTATTCACACCAATGGTACATATTTATAGTACAATGGGTGATGCCACCTCATAGAGAGATTTTCTCTAGATCGTAAAATCATGCATGATGACTAGGCTAGGAAATATTAACTAACTCATTAGTCATCACTTGAGGATGTATTACTAATATCCTAAATGAATAATACAAATATAGGTGACAATTAGACTTAGTGATTGGTTAAGGTAAGCCATAGGCTAACATTCCCCCCCCTGAATCACAAGTCCGATCAATAATACCAACAATGAAGCATAAACTGGTATCATTTCCAAGTCTTCATATTGAAACTCCTGAACTGAGCCTCAATGAAGAACTACCTGAAAAAATGCCAATTTGGATGATGAATGGTTCATCTGAAATGGACTGGAAGAGAGATGAGATATGGAAGTGAACAACTGCAATATTTGAACATTCCTTGATTGCTTGACAATTCGATCATTTTTCAAAGTATTTGAGATGGAAGAATCTAATGTCTTATGCTAATTGGTGAACATGTAGTATCACCACTCTACTATCAGTGTATCACTAAATTTCTCTCTGAATCTGTGGTTTGGGATAACCACTAACCAATTGATATCATGTATATGATGTTTTTTGGATGGCCACTAACCAATTTTGACACTTTTAGGTGTCTGACAACATCCCAATGTATCATGTGTATGATTCAATTTCAATCCATTCAATCATAAGTTTTCTAAAATCTTTCATCTACATATTGCAGTTGCCCATTTGGAAAATTTCATGCCCATTTGGCATATTTGTTGTCAAAACTTTTAGTCTGAAAAACATCTTCAATTCCATCATCAATTCCCCCCTTTGCCAGATGAAAGGAGAGACCACAAGTGGTTTCTCAAACCATCTTCACTGGAATTTTGAACTCCCCCCATTAAGGTACAAAGGTGTTACATCATTGTACTCACTCTTCTAGGATTAAGAGAGTATCATACTTATTCCATTTGTATAAAACACAAAGTGGGCATGTGGAAACAACCACATGTTATCTAATCCCACGAGGGCCATGCTCAAAATCTACTCCATAAGGGGACCACTTATGTGAGGTACAAAAGGCTATGTGCTGCAAGATTGGTATTTACTCGAGATTGAATTCTACAGAAAGACTTATATAATCGCTTGGTTGCTGATGACCACTGCCAAGGATCGATCCACTCATAGTGAATCTTCAATCTTGCAGGTTTCTTCAGTGTTGAACATCTGTCTGAAGAATGGTTATGCTTGCAAGGATGGATATCAAAACACTAATTATCCTTGTGACCAACTTGATTAAAATGTTGTCACTCATCATTCTGATGTTGAACTGGAATAGGTGAAGGTGAAACTTCTTGAAGGAATCCAACACTTTGGAACTTGATTGGTCTGGAATAATCAAGAATATGAAAGTTAACTTCCTTGTCATATCCAAGTCCTGTTCTATTATTGTTGTAGATGATTTCTTCCCAAGGTCTAATGATGGGCTTGGAAAGAGTATTATGAACCTGTTGCTTTGAAATATGTGTAATTGGATTTACTTCATGTTGTTTCATCATTGAAAGGTTTTCTTCACTAAACTCGAAAGAAAACTCTTGAAATGTAGGTTCAAAAATACCTTTATTTTCATTTGAAATTGCTTCTGAAGTTGTATCATTGTGTTGTTCTTGCATTGATTGTTGTTCTTATCATCAACATCATCATTATCATAGAGAGGATTGTTTTGAACAAAAACTAGTTCAGAACAATTCATTGGTTGTTGATTTTTGAGATTTATCAACTCATCATTCAATAGTTGGGATTCTTCTTGAAGGATTCTAACTTTAGCTTCCGTCACTTGGAAAAAAGTTAGCATTGATTGAAGAATATCTTTGTGAAGTATGACTATGTTGTCTTCAACACTGATTATTAGAGTATTCAATAACTCTAGTAATTCACAACTTCGCTCCATTTGAAGAATTAAAAGATTTCTTGAACTTCACACTCACTCATTTGAACTTCACGCTCACTTGAACTTTTCTTGCTTTCTTCCAAGAAGTTGAGGGTGTGAGATACTATAGAAAATGCACCCAAACTTTGATGTTTACAATGATTTGAGTTTTTACTCAACCTTGTTAAATTTTGACTCAAGAAATCATACATGCAATAACTCAATCTTGGGTGTTGAGTTCAACCGAGAATGCACCCAAAAATTACAATTCAACTCAATTTAAATCTGATTTCACTCTTACAAATAAACTATTGAAAGTAGAAACTGATCTTCAATTTTGAATGCTTCATTAAATTGATTTGTCTATTGCTTGATGTATAATCATTTGTTCTGAAGTTGAATTGATCTTCAAATTATAATTCATTGTCGATGCTTTGAGACCTTGATTTTGTCCAGTTCTTCTTTGATTGCAATCTTGATTTTCTGTTCTGATTTCATGAAGAATTGTTGTTGAGAATTTAATATTGTTGCAGTTGTTCGATTACTTATGCTTGATTGTACTTGAATAAAATTATGCATGAGATTGTGTGTTGCATAAATACTAAAATTGCAATTGTGTTTATGTCAAAACTAGACAATAAACAATATAAGCCTCCATGAAAATATCACCAATGCACACTACACAAGGTGTACCTAAGATCCCCTTATTCAATTTTGGGTGGATCTATGACACTTCAACACCACACAACATGAAATTTTATTATTCTTAATACAATGAGATCTTACACCTAAGAGCAATTCACTTTTCAATTATAATCTTTGTCATCACATCTCATTGTCAAACCTTCAAGTAAACAGTTGTTCCCTCTAAACTAAAGAAGACACCAAGTTTTTTATTTTCTTTTTAAAATACATCAATCCTTATAGATCCTCCAAAGGACATAGTATTTTTTTATGTCTTAAAAAGAACATAAATATGTTCTTCCTTTCTATAAAAATAAAAKAAGGCTTTCCACTTTAAATAATATAAATTACCCAACTTGAGCCTTATACCCCACTTGCTTTTTAATGGCATAAACTATTACAAATTCCCAAAARGTATTTACCACTTAAATATCATATMTTTACTTTTGTAATATATTATATATCACTTTAAAAACATTAATGAGCCATAAGAAAAACACTTATGCCAGGAAGCACTTAGAGAGGATTTTTTTTTTTAATACCCTTCAAGTCAAGTTTGTGTATAAACTTGTTTTATATCTGTTAGCATTGTGAGTCACCCTCAGAATGCTAGAGGATAAACCTAATACCCATTTGTTTTAAATGATTAAAACAAGTAATACTTGGTGGATCATGAAGAAAGAGTAAAAGGGAGGGCATCAAACTGCTACAAATACATTCCATTGGGCATGGAGTCATAACATTTTGCAGATCACAGGCAATCAAGCTGCCTACCAGACAAAAATATTATGCTAATATGGATAGAAGAATACAAGGTAAACAAAGAGAAGAATATCCACATAACATATATTCTTTCTGTAATATAGATTAAAGAGTGCTTGAACAATAATCTATGATTAACAAACAATTAGCACAAATCCTTTGTAGCTCATGAATCCATTAAGCAAAGGCAACTTTTGATCTTCAAAATCTATAAATATTACTCAAGAAAGATGATAAGAAAGAATGGAAATAAGAGAAAAATAGTCCGGTATCACAACTTTCATGAATTTTTAATGGTAGAAATGCTTACAACATATGCCCTCAAGCTTATAAATGAGTAACTCAACTGCTCCCCTAGCTCTCCCCTCTCTTGGATCATGAATCCAACCCCTCTCCAAGAGATCAATCCTTCATTAAATAGAAAATAGCATCAAAATATCCTTAGGAGGTCGAATCCAATATATTTCATTGGATTCTAGGCCTTGGAGATAGTTGGCAACAATCAAAGAGACAAAAATCCAACAAACTGTTAATTTTTAGGAAATTGTTGGAAGTCATTAATAAATTGTTTCTAAATCATTGCACCAGGTATTTAATGGAAATAAAACTTAGGTCAAGGTGTCCCTTAGCATCTAATTGATCTTTGAGAAGTCATTCAAACCCTCCTTGACAGGTGGAAACCTCCCAACAAGGCGAATATCCAACAACTATTCAAAACAAAGAGTTTGCAACATATTTCACAGCGCACCAGTGTTTTACTTGTTTCTCTCAATTCCAAACCAGGTCAAGCTAAAATTTGGTAAAAAATTCAACAAGGATATCATCTTCCTCAACAAAAAAATTCAGAGAAACCCACATCATCATTTTGATTTAATGATCAAATCTGTAAAAGGAGCTGCTACAGGAAATTTCACAACAAATTTTGTAGTACCTGTCTTAGTTCGCAACACCTGTGCTAGTTTGTAGTGCCAAAGGAAAATCAAGTGGCCACACTCCTTTCCTGACCTCCAAACAAGACAAAAAATATCATGGAGTACTTGATGACCCTAATTTTGATGCTGGTAATTTTGAATTTTCACCAGGATGCATGCAACTTATCCAACCTACAACCCTCTTTCTTAACTAGTTCGCATCACCAACTCAAATATAGCTTGCACTCTTCAAGGAGGATGTTAGTTGATGGTATGACACAATCCCTGGAGAAATGGTTAAATGTAGGCTCTGAAAACCGTAAATCCTCCTTTACGGGATCAATCTTATGTGTTAACATCTGGCTCCACATGGGATGTAGACCTCCCTGTGAGGCTCCAAGAACATGCAGTTCCAGTGCCTTATCCATTGGGATGGTGGAGTCTTATTAAAATACTAAAAGAAAACTGAAAACTGAAATTCTTGAACACGAGCTTATTTATATACATGACCCTACTCTAACTCACTTTTACAATTTTCTCAAGTGAAAACAAACTTCCACCTTAGCCACTCAAATTGTTTGGTAACATAATTATTCTTTTCACCGCAAATGATCCATAAGAAGAAAGAAAAGTGTGACAACTGACTAAATACATTCTTAGGATCACCAATATTACCTCCAAATGCTGACAAAATGATAAAATTTGCAAGCTCAAAAGCATTTGAAAAGTGCAACTCCATGTATTCATTGACAAGGTCATGAAACTGATGGCAAGGCATGCTTAACTGATAAAAGGTTACCTTCTCTGCTTCAAAGTTTCCCACGAGTTGTTTGATGTCCTCTGCAAGCACGTGTGATTGAATGACATACAAAGGAATTTGTTGGTTGAATGGTTTCTCCTCATCTTTAGAACCACCTGTGGGTTGACTGCTAATCATTTATGCATGTACTGTAAGAACAATTTTTTTCTCATACACATGGTTTTTACCAAAACATGGCTTCTCATTTGTTGGTGATGGATAAGAGATCAACTTCATATGTAATTCCCCTTCAACACCTCCATATCATTCCCGAGGATCAAACTCATAATAATCATATACATGAATAGTGCTAAGAGGTTCCAAAGAAAACATAGAAAAATTATGTTCATCACCATCACTGGTATATTAATAAAAAATGGGTTGTCCATAAAAAACCTTTGACTCTTGACATTTAGAATGTTTTGTTTCGAGATGCTCTCTATCCACAAAGTGTTCATCATCAAAGTGTTTTTGAATAACATGTTGCTCTTGTTTAATATTTGAGATAGTGACTTCATCAGAATAAACATTGTCAAAGATATATGCTTCAAGGACAACATCATCCACTGTCTCTTCCTTATAAGAACAACAAATAAAATTTGCCTTCAATACATGAGAACTAGGAAAAGAAAGAGAGGGGTATTCTTCAACCTCACAGTCAGGAGAGTAACTTAATATAAATTGAACACTTTTCTCATATTCCTCACAACAATCATAAAAAATAAACTCAGAGGAGTAATACCTTTTACAGTGCAAATTGAAAGCAACATGAAATTATCTCAAGGTGTATATGCTTGCAGTAGGAAGAGAAAAGTACTAGTCTCTGGAATCATCCTTAAGAGAGAACATAAACATTTTCATTAAGACATCCTCCTGATGCAAGTTCAACTGCTCCATGCATCGATGAAAATTAATGATATGTTGAGCATGATCATCATCATTTTATTCTCTGAAGACAGACAATAAATCTCCCCATTCTTATAGATGAGGCCCTGGATTTGGAAAAATAGAGATGCATGAAAAGTTAAGAGGAGAAAATATCCTTGCCAAGATAGCCTCCATGGACTTTGACATCTTGGTTCTTCATGGAGTGGAATCGCCAGGTGAAAGATGCAGTCTTTTCTGTCTCCAATCCTTGTTCACCATCAAGAATTGGTTGTAATGTTTGTTGTTCCTCCCAGGGAAAATCTTCAACTTCATCCCCGATAAAGATGACAAAAATGTTATCACTGAGAGTCACCCTTAGACTGCTAGAGGATAAAACCAGTACCCATTTGATTTAAATGATTAAAACAAGTAATACTTGGTGGATCATCAGGAAAAGAGTAAAACAGAGGGCATCAGACTGCTGCAAATACATTCCATTGGGCATAGAATCATAACATTCTGTAGATCACATGAAATCAAGCTGCCTACCCAAAAAAATATTATGCAAAGAAGGATAGAAGAATAGAAGGTAAACAAACAGAATAATATCCACATAACATATATCCTTTCTGTAATATAGATTAAAGAGTGTTTGAACAATAATCTATGATTAACAAGCAATTACCACAAATCCTTTGCAACTCATGAATCCATTAACCAAAGGCATATTTTGATCTTCAAAATATGTAAATATTACTCAATAAAGCTGATAAGAAATAATGGAAACAAGAGAAAAACAGTTTGGTATCACAACTTTCATGAATATCTAATGGAAAAAATGCCTACAACACATGCCCTCGGGCTTACAAATGAGTAACTCAATTGCTCCTCTAGATCTATCCTCTCTTGGATCATGAATCCAACCCTTCTCCAAGAGCTCCCTCATTCAATGAATAGAAAATAAAATAAAAATATACTTAGGAGTTCGAATCCCATCTCTTTCATTGGATTCTAGGCCTTGGAGATAGGTGGCAACAGTCAATAAGACAAAAATTCAACAAACTGTTAATTTTCATAAAATTGTTGGAAGTCATTAATAAATTGTTTCCAACTCACTGCATGAGGTATTTAATGGAGATAAGACTTAGGTGTAGGTGTCCCTTAGCATATAACTGATCTCTGATAAGTCGTTCAAACCCTCCTCGACAGGTGGCAACCTCCCAATAAGGTGAATATCCAACAACTATACAAAACAAAGAGTTTGCAACACATTTCGCAACACACTGGTGTTTTAATTGTTTCTCTCAAATTCCAAACTAGGTCAGGCTGAAATTTGGTCAGTAAGTCAACAAGAATATCATATTCCTCCACAAAAAAATTCAAAGAAACCCACATCATCGTTTTGATTTAATGATCAAATCTGTAAAAGCATCTGCTACAGGAAATTTCACAACAGATTCCATAGTGCATGTCTTAGTTCACAATGCCAAAGGAAAATCAAGTGGCCACACTCCTTTCCTGACCTCCAAATAAGACAAAAAAACTCATGGAGTACTTGACGACCCTAAGTTTGATGCTGGTAATTTTGAATTTTCACCAGGATGCCTGCAACCTATCCAACCTACAACCCTCTTCCTTAACTAGTTCACAGTGCCAACTCACATATAGCTTGCACACTTCGAGGAGGCTGTTAGTTGATGGTATGACATAATCCATGGAGAAATGGTTAAATGTAGGCTCTGAAAACAAAAAATCCTCCTTTACATGATTAATCTCATGTGTTAACAATATCTATAGCATGTTTGAATCAGTGGAATGAAAAATATTATTTTTAATATTGTACAAGGGAAATAAGCCGCCAAAAACCACCATAAATTCCACCTAATGCTCACATATAGATCCTCGTACCTGTGAGGATATTTGGAGTTAATGAACAAATCGTGGGGTGAATATTTGAAGAAATTGCTCAGTAAAGACGTTGAGGAGATCGATCCAGATTATGTGGAGAGACACCGGATCCCTTGTCAATTTGAATGAGGGAAAGTGTGCAGGTTGATCTGTGAGAAAATGGTCATGGGTTCTATTTTGTGGGTGTTGGGCAAAGTTCAAATCTATTTTTCTCTAGATGTTCCTTCCTTATGCGGGAACATGGTTAATATTTTTGCAGATCTATGGCTGATATTGAATTTCCATAGGACCATAGAGCCATCAAAATCCACTGCTTTGTTGATTTCCTGGTAATCAGGTTTCTACAATGATGCAACACTTGCAGAAATATCTCCATACATAACTTATCTCTGAGGATTTTTAACGGGTTATGCATGCCATAATATGGCATTAGGACTGTTGTAGTAGTCGATAAAGAGGTTCTCGAGATCACAAAACATTACAGCCCACTTCCAAAAGCATGTTAATCACAAAATACATTCATTACAATTGAAGAAAAACATCAAGAATCCAAGATCGATACCAGCGACCTTGGTGAAGGGTCAAATGGTTTGTTAATATATCTTTGCAAGAGGTCAAAGCAGGTTCAGAAAATGATGGTGGGCATTGGGCGAAGTGAGAATCCTATGGATCGAGAGTTGACTCACACAAGTCGAGATCAGGGATTTGAAATATCGTTTTATCCATATGAAAACAGACATGGGGATTGCCAAATTTTCATTTTCAAGAATGAAAAAACCTAAAGGTTTTCAGGAATTATTCATAGAGAAAAAAAAATCAGATACATATTTGTTGAAGGGTATTCAGATAGGATATATTGGCGAGGGGAAAGGAGATTAAAGAACAGATGAAAATAAAAATAAAAATTTGTTACATCTTTATAGTGGGATCCTTCTCACAGATAACAACGGAACATTCAATTTGATTCAGAACTTTAATCAACCAGACCATATTTTATTTCCCCTGGATCTGTTTCCTCTATGATGTAACTTGTCAATTGGCCCTTTTTCATTGTACCTCGCCTCAACATTTTAACATCAATATTTGGCACCATAACATCAAAATTGTTGATCAACTTCCATGCAAAAATACCATGGTGTTATCAGGCCCTTAAGACTAAAGGAGCTCTGATACCAACTGATACATATGGCTCTGATACCAATTGATAAAATATAGACAGGAACAACAAGATGACTGAATAGGCTCACTAGCCAACTCTTTTGTATTCACACCAATGGTACATATTTATAGTACAATGGTTGATGCCACCTCATAGATATTTCTCTAGATTCTAAAATCATGCATGATGACTAGGCTAGGAAATATTAACTAACTCATTAGTCATCACTTGAGGATATATTACTAATATCCTAAATGAATAATACAAATATAGGTGACAATTAGACTTAGTGATTGGTTAAGCTAAGCCATAGGCTAACAATTCCTTACACCTTATTAAAGTTTACTCTAAGTTTTCTAATGCCTCGTCAAATTCACTGCCATGTGTTGTAAACTCATCCATATAATTTTCCACATAATCATCAATTAAATAAGAAAATATAACAATCACAACTCTTTGAAAGGTGGTAGGAGCATTACATAACCCGAATGGTAGAACACAATAGGAAAATGTCCCCCATGGACATGTAAACATTGTCTTGTCTTGATCCTCGGGCGTGATATGGATATGGTTATACCCATTGAATCCATCGAGAAAAGAAAAGTCTTTCTTTCATGCTAATGTATCTAGGACATGGTTGATGAATGGAAGTGGAAAATAGTCCTTGTGTGTTCCTTTATTGAGTTCATGATAATCCACGCAAATCCTCCATTTACCATTCTTCTTTGGTACAATGACAAGAGGGGAGACCCATTGGTTGTCATAAATTAGATAGATAAAGTTGGTTGTGAGAAATTTTTGCGATTATTCCTTTACTATATACCTAAGTGATGGATTCATCCAACGTTGGGGTTGGCGGATGGGTTTACATACTTCCTTAATGTATATATGGTGTTTTCATGAGTCATGATAGATTCCATTCATGTCAGAGTAATCCCAGGTGTAGGCATTGTTGTGATTTTGCAACACTTCTCTTTATTGTTCAATCAACCCCCAATTGATGTTCAAAGTACTTCTGGGGATGATTTATATAGTTTACGTGATGGACCCTTGGTCTTATTCAACTAAGGACTCGGTTTCTAAAGGTGAATTACTTGTTGAGGCAAGAGAAGCATGTGTTTCTAAGTGCATAACACAATCAAGAATATGTGAGTTGGTTGAGGGAGAAGAAGAGGCTATGAAATCATTGATTTCATCATCCTCATTTTTCTCTTGGATGGATAGGTACTGATATATAGAGAGGACTTGATGAGATTCTCCTTCTTCATCATTATCTTCTATGTCATCCCAGAGTGGTGTTTCAAAATCTATGTTGGGTTTGGCGAGAGGATATAGGTTAATATTTTTGTATAGGTTCCATGGGAAATGGTCATGTTGATAGACTTACAGATGATGTAAGCATCATTAGTGGCTAGCCATGGCCTTCCTAGGATTAAAGGATTCCATCCTAGAGAATATTTGGGTTGTAGGATCATAAAGTCGGAGGGATATTCCCACGAACCTACAAATATCACTATGTCTTCCAAGATTCCCTCTGATTTGATAGTTGATTTGTCAGCAAGTTGCAGTAAAATTGGGGTTTCCCTAAGGTTGGTGAGTCCTAAGGATTCCATGGTCTCATGCGTCATGACATTAACAACAACACCAAGGTCAATTGATGTATTGGAAATGAGTGTATTATTAATATGCGCATTAACTATCGGGCTACCAGGGTCAGAGTATTTGGTTGTGAGAACTCCCCCCATCATTAAGTATGACAACTTACCCATAACATGGATAGTTTGGGGATCCTTCATTTTTTTGTCTGGTTTCCTTAAACAAAGTTCCTATACTACTTTCAAATAAATAGACACATCTTTGATGGCTTGGAAAAACGATATTTGAGTTCCCCCAAGAAGTCAAACTCGGGCTGAGTAGCAGGTTTCTCTTGGTTTAATCTTTTTGTATAGGGGGGTTTTGGGGCTTAGGGTGAGCATGGTTGAGTCTCAAAGGTTCATGAGATTGTTCTTGTTCTGGTTCTTCATTCCATACATTCTCATTCAAATATTCAATATGAACAAAAGGTTTTTCTTTGGTTAATGTCTTTCCAAATCAAAGATGAATATCATGGCAGTCTAGGGAAGAGATGTAATAGGTAGGGTAGGTGGAAAGTCTGAAAAATTGTGTTGGTTGGGATAGCCTCCCATTATTAGGGTTAGAAATAGTTTGTGCAAGTAATTGTGGTTGAGGAGGGGATGATGTGGATGCCTGCATCTGTGGAGGGGGAAGAAGTTGCATGGGTGGTTGTGTTATGGCATGTTGAGAGCTTCCTAAAGTGGTATTTCTCCCCCCTATTGCCAGAAATGGATTGGAGGAGTTGGAGCCATCCATGGTTGTGTTGGAAGAGACCATGGATGATAAGCATATTGCATGGAAGGGTTAGTCCAATATGAATTAAAATATTGAGACTGGTCTTGAACCATACCTTGAGGTTTGGGTTGCCATGGTCGTTTATATGAAACAGAGCATAGCTGCTATGGTTTCTTAGCTTTCTGGTAGAAAAATTTAAATCATGGTAGGGATGGACAGTTGCTAGTAGCATGGTATTCACTGCATATTCCACAAACCTCAATTTGGTCCAATGGACATTCTCGCAACGGTTTTTCCTTCTACATCTTTGGAAAAATATAGACAAAGATATTTTTACCTCTTCCCTCTTTTTCTTAATCTATAGTGTATCCAACTAGTATCTTAAGTAACTCAGTATATTAGTCTTGAAATCCTCTAACATATTTCCAATTTCTTCTCTTGTAACTCCACGCCTAGTAGTCTTGCCAATCCTTGTCAATACATCTCTTGGTCCCTTGCTTATTTTTGAAGTACCTCTGGAATATTTGCAACAAAGTTCCAAGATGGAATCATACTCTTGTTGTGAGATATCTCTTCTTCCCATTAGATTGAGAATTTCAATGCAGTCATCTCAGTTTGCTCTCAAGAATAAGACACATCGTGTCTTGGGAGCCAAATCTCCCTATATTTCCCTTTGCAAATTATAGTTGAATCTTTTGACATAATCCGCAAGGATCGCATCTTCATGCTATGTCATTATAAAGACTTCTTCCCTCCTTTATTTGTATTTACAATAATATTGGTACTTCTCCAGGAATTTCTACATCATTTGTTCCCATGTGTGGATGATGTCCCTACCAAGGCCCATGAACCAACGTAGTGTAGCATTCTTGAGTGTGGCAGGGAAAAGTTTCAATTTCTAGGCATCTGATATGTAATCATAACTTCTGCAAATCACGTTGAATTCAAAGAGGAAGGTGTCAGGATCTTCTTTGGATAGACCATGAAAATTCAGTAAGGCTGAATGAGGGATATTCTTCATTTTGGTCTCTTCATTTGATCATCTAATCAGGAATCCAAAGGCATATGTTTATTCCTTGATAATTTCATGTGTCATCATTCTTTGACGGTTTTGTTCTTCATTTAGAGAGTTAGGAAAGATAAACTCCCCAGAGATATATTTCCTATTGGTCAAATCTCCTAAAGACGAAATTTCTATTTGCATAGAAACTTGTACACTCTCAGATTCTTGAGTGGAGGACTCAAGTATCTTTTGGTAAGGGAACTTGATGTAGGTGACAACTAATTAGGCTGATTGTGCTCCTTTCCCTAATTAGGCTAACCTGCATTGTTAGTTTTACGTGGGTTTTTAGATGAACTAATGAATCTACCTTGTTGATCCCTAACTCTGTGCATAGAAAAGATTATAAAGACATTCTACAATTTGTTGAAAAGAAATCATATCACTCACTCAATTGTAATAAAAATATAAATGTCAACAAAAAAATAATTATACTTTTGATAGATCCCCAACAACGATGCCAAAAATGATGGACTTTTCAATTACTTCCTAATTAATTGAGTAATAAACTGAATAGTTGTGCATTTAATTATCAATTCGAGATTGTATAGGACTTATGAATTGTCATGCATTGTATATGGAAGTACGATGCTATAATTTCCAATGGGTTGTATACTTCTAAATAAATGTCACAAGGAAATATATAACGATGTTTTTATCAATTCACCAAATTAAACCACACGAT
>SNQJ01S0063627.1:8618-24601 GCA_010110895.2 Picea sitchensis
CTGAAGACTAGTTGACTAGTTAACTCAACTAGGTGGCAGTTCACTCCTGTAACTGCCTGAGAGACTAGAATAGGTGGCAGTTCACTCCTGTAACTATTGGTGTGTGTCCATATCACTCTAGACCACCAATATGGTGACTTGGTTCACCTCAATTCGAACTCATTGAGTTCTACAGAGTATATCATGTGTAAATTATTCATTATTCACAACGGTTAATGAGAATTCTTCCATTCTTTCTCTCCTTCTTCTTCTTTTTCCAATTCTCTTTGAAAATGTGTGTATTATTGTTTATCTAGATATATTCTATGTAGGTTCAAAACATTTACATGGTATCAGAGCCGATGGACTGCTAAGCAAAATCTACACCAAAAATGTTTGCAGGTAAAATAGATTGAAGACAACGGAAAGATGGAATTCCAAAAAGAATTCATTCTTACACCTTACAACTATTTTTCATGGAAGGAGAAAATAGCCATACATCTCTGATCCAGAGGGTTGTACAAGTTAACCATGAATACCGATACAGAGTCGACATCATCCATAGAAAAATCCAGGTACTTAAATCGCATGGATGAGGCACTCGAAACAATTTGCAGTCATATTTCTCCTGATCTCCTTTTTCATATATCTTCCTATAAGACTCCCAATGAAGCCTGGACCATATTGGAAGGGCTCTTTGGAAAATAGGATGAGATGAGGGGACACATGTTGGAGGTGGATTTTCTCACATTGGATCCAAAAAGATTTGAAAATATCCAAGAATTCTTTACAAAATTCAAGGATTTACTGTCGGAACTCAAAGCTTGCGGGGTTGATAAATCGAAGGAGGAGAAACACATGGTTCTCACCATTCTCTCCAATATTGGTCTTGAATTATATATATTCGTATCCACATTCCATACTGTCAGATTCACCTCTGGAGCCACCTGGAAGATGCCTTCTCTTGAGGACTTTATCGAATCCTTGACACAAGAGCAAACCAATCTCATCAACATGGGCGCAATCAAAGGCCCAAGGGTGCATGCACTCACTGTGTATGATGGAAGCCACAAATATCATAAATATAAATATAAATATAAGAGGAAATCTCATGCACATACGAAGAAGGAAGGATACACAAAACCCTTCACTGATGCCTCCAGATCCAAAGGAGAAAAGGAGAGAAATGCACATATTGTCACAAAGGATTCCATTCGGAATCCACATCCATGAAAAAACAAATAGATATGATGTCTTAGATACTTCAGCAAAACAACCTTGGAGATTTCATCCCTGAGGATGAAAAGAAGAAGAAGCCAGAAGATCTAAATTCCAAGAAAGGCAATTCTAACCATGCCTTGATTGCCATCAACTCCTCTCCTGATGCTTGGATCATAGATTCAAGAGCATCACATCACATGGCTTCTTTAGAAGTAGTCTATTCTTGTTTGGATGCATGCAAAGGTCCTCATATTTTGATGGGGGACAACTCTTATTTCGAAGTCACCGGCAAAGGAAGGATTGAACTCACCAATGGAAGCTTCGAGAATGTGTTGCATGTTCCCAAGCTTTCTATCAACCTTCTCTCTGTGTATTAGATGAAAAATTCCATCACAGAAAATAAATTCATGTTCACACCAAATTTCATGGACATATACGACATGCAAACCAACTCCAGGGTTTCTACTTGTGAGATAAATCATCAGTCTAGATTGTATACATTTTCTGAATTCATTGAACCTGATTTTTCTTTACTACTTACTCATGCTGATGAAAGTAGTAGGATATGGAATGGAAGGTTTGGACATTTGAATTTCAGACACACACAACAACTTAGAAAGCACAAATTAGTTTATGGTCTACCATACATCCATTTCTCCAAGGGAGTATGTGAGGGATGTGTTCTCATAAAACACCCTCAAGAGAAATTTGACAAGGGAAAGTCTCAGCGAGCTTCTGCACCTTTAGATCTAATCCACAGTGACCTCATGGGTACTTTTCCACATCCATCAATCATAAAAGTGAGGTTTGTTCTCATTTTTGTTGATGATTTCTCACGTTTTACATGGATCTACTTTCTTAGGAAAAAATCCAAGGTCTTTCAACACCTCAAAGATTTCAAAGATTTGGTTGAGACACAGTCCGGAAATAAGATCAAAGTCCTCTGAACTAATAACAGGGGAGAGTATGTGAATCATGAGATTCATAATCTTTTCCATGAGGCATAGATTCAGTTGCAGCATACAGTTCCCTACACTCTGCAACAAAATGGAGTTGTTGAGCGGAAAAACAGATCTCTAAAGGAGATGGCATCTTGCATGTTGCATGCAAAGTCTCTGCCACAGAGACTATGGGATGAAGCACTTAACTGTGCAACATACATCCAAAATATATCTCCTCATATATCTGTCAAGGATAATACCCCCTACGAAGCTTGGAGCGGTCTCAAACTAGAAGTGACACACTTTCACATTTTTGGTTCTCGTGTATGGACCCAAATTCCCTCTGAAAAGAGGAAGGCACTTGATCCACAGAGAACTAAGTGATTTTTTGTTGGATACCCTGACGGTGTGAAGGGATATCGGCTTATTGATATTTCCTCGGACTAGCTCATCATTGAGCATAGTGTCCAATTCAAGGAAAGTGTCTCACATGTATCTCAGTAGCCGCATGTAGACACCTTCACTCTTTCACATGTTCGATATGATGAGCATGCACATGCCCACTCTTCTTCAGATGAGAGTTCTGATTTAGAGGAATCAGATGATTCAGATTCAGATTCAAAGTCAGTACAGTCAGATGCAAATTCAGAGCATCCAGATGCAGTTGTAGAGCTAGAGCAGAGGCTCAAGTGGGCACAAACTACTCTTCAAGATGCAGGGGATCTCGTCGGTGATCCAACTGATACTAGGAGGACTCGATCTGATTTCAAGGAGCCTAATTTTTCACTCACTTCCACTGAACCATTGCCTTCTAGGCATCTTTTCTTGGTTCAGTCTTTAGATCCACAGTCTTTTGGCGAGGCTACTGGAAATCCCTTTCGGGAATCTGCCATGCAGGAGGAGTACAACTCCCTCCTCAAGAACCAGACTTGGGATCTGGTTCCCCTTCCTTCTAGGAGGAAACTTGTTAGATGTACATGGGTCTACAAGACCAAGAGTGCAGTGGATGAACAGATCATTAGATACGAATCTAGGCTTGTCGCCAAAGGCTTTCAACAAGTTCATGGTATTAACTATGATGAGACATTCTCTCCAGTAGTGAAAATGGATTCCATTAGATTGGCCCTTGCCATTGCGGCAGCCAAGGGATGGGAATTCCATCAAATGGATGTGAAGAATGAATTTCTTCACGGTGATCTCTCTGAGGAGATCTACATGGAGAAGCCCCAGGGATTTATGTAGGACTCATCTTTGGTCTATCAACTGAAGAAGTCACTTTATGGCCTCAAGCAGGCTCTGAGGGCATGGTATTCCAAGATGGACTCCTACCTTTTTTCACAGAAATTTGTACGTTGTAAATCAAACCCGAATGTATACATGCACAAGATGGTTGATTCACTTCTACTTTTAGTTATGTATGTCGATGATTTGTTGATCACCGGTTGCTCAACTTCAACGATTGATACAATCAATAGGATGATTTATGACAGGTTTTTGATGACGGGAATGGGTCCACTACACTTCTTCCTTGGACTTGAGATCAGTCAGGATGCATCAGGCATCAAATTTTCTCAAGCCCAGTATGCACGAGATCTCCTTAAGAGATTTCACATGACAGACTACAAGGCGGCTCCGACTCCTTTCCTATCAAGAGTCAAACTTGAGGATGGCAGGGAGACTCCACTAGTTGATAGCACATTGTATAGACAACTAGTGGGGAGATTTTTGTATCTCCCACACTCCATACCAGACCTCTCATATGCAGTTGGCATAGTTTCCAGGTTCATGCAGGAGCCGCATGAGCTACATTGGAAAGCTGCAAAGTGTATCCTTCTATACGTATACGACACCATCACCTTTGGGATTCATTATGCAACAAACTCTACATTATATCTCATTGGGTTTACTGATTCCGACTGGGCTAACGATTGCATTGATCGCAAGTCCACATCTATTTACTGACTCAGTCTTGGTTCCAGGCCTATCTGTTGGTCGAGCAAGAAGCAATCTTCCATTGCTCTATCTTCATCCAAAGAAGAGTACAGAGGGTTAGTTAACATAACCATTCAGGCTATGTTGCTACAACATTTTCTCACTGAGTTCGGCATTCATTTTCATCGATCGATCCTCATCTGGGGTGACAACTAGAGCACTCTAAAGTTCTGCAGAGATCCAGTTCAGAGGCAGCGGATGAAGCACATTGAAATCCACATGCACTACATCTGGGACTTAGTACACGAGGGGATCATCGACTTACATTTTTGTCCTTCAGCAGAAAATATGACAGACATTTTCACCAAGACCTTCACTGAGCAGAAATTCCATTCTCTCTGAGGTAGTATTGGAGTGAAGGACACAGTTGCCTAGAAACTATAGTTCTTCTTTTTACATACATTTTACCTTGAGGGGGGGTTTTTTCCCATGAGGTTTTCCCTCTTTCCTCACTTTATTTTTAGTGTATAGTTTTTACTTGGGTACCTAACATGGCCTCGTTGCTGGGACCCAGTATTTATTTTCACCATAGTGATGTTTAGCGGGGGGTGTTGGAGTTACTTCACACAGACCTAGGATTTATTTTTCCTAAGGTTTTTATTTTTTTATTAGTAATAATTAGTCATTATCCAGTCTCTTATATTTTAGGAGAGAATATTCCACCTGGAGAATATTCTCTTTCAGTTCACACTTCAATTTGACTAGTTGAGTTGAGTTTAGATGTTGCATTGGGACCATCAGCATGAAACATTGGGATCATCACCATGCTAATTAGACCTTGCCTTGGTATCATCACCAGAGTGGCGCATTAGCCTTGATTCCTTAAGTTAACTCCTCACTACTTTTTGTTCATTCAATTAACTAAAGACTAGTTGACTAGTTAACTCAACTAGGTGGAAGTTCACTCCCGTAACTACCTGAGAGACTAGAATAGGTGGAAGTTTGATGCAGGAGCATCATCTCATGTCATCCATCTAGCCAACCACATCAAGCACATGCATTCAAAGCTGAAGAGAGGCGCAGTCCTCATTTTTTGATTCGAATGAATGTAATTAATTGAATGTAAATAAATGTTTTAAGTTGTTGACCTCAGAAGTTGTGCCTTTGCGCAGACTGTAGGTAGATAGGCCTTTAATTTTTGTAAGGTTGTTATCTAGATCCGATCTATAGACTAGACAACCATTGAATGTAATAGAATAGGGTAGTTGAGGTTTGGAGGGAAGAGCTCGAAGAGCCCCCTCAAGTAAAAAGATCTTTTGGGGTTTCATTTTGTAGTAGTTAGCATAGAGAAGAGTAGAGAAGAGTTGAATAGTTGAGCAGAGAGTAGAGGGAAGAAGAGAAGGAGCCAAGACCTTGTTACAGGCCGTGCTCAGGAACACCATTGTAAACAAGAATTTTCCATTTTAATATAAACTGCAGTTTTACCTGCACATTTCTGGTGTTAAATGAATGTCTGTGAGTGTTCTTTATATGACATGAATGTATGATGTAGACGTATGTTAGGCATTTGTAGGGGTTTTGTTTGGTTTTAGGCTTGAGAGGTCCTTGAGGTTTCATGCCAAGAGAGTGTGACAGAGTACTGTGGTCTCTGGATATCGGTGCATAGATGCACTTCTGAATTCTGTGGGTTCAGACAAAGACGTACCAGGTGGGCACAGAAGATGGAATCACTAACTTGAAGAAGGTCGTGAGGTTGTTGAATACCTCAGGAGGCGAGGCTGTATATATGAAACACAGTTGCAGACAGAACTTATGTTGGGAGTTTTGTAAATCTCTTCCAGGAGGGCATTGAGCAAGTGCAAGGAGTGCACAAAAGATAGAACCTTTGAGGAGTTCTGTAAGAGCTCTACCAAGTGGGCATGAGCATATGCATAGTGATGCATTGAGAAGAACTCTATTATGAGTTCAGAAAGGAGAACCAGAATCATTAAGGATTCTGAGAGCTCTGCCAGGAGGGCATTGAGAAGGTGCATAGAGTGCACAGAAGGGGACAGAACTGTTGGATGTTCTGTAAGAAGATACTCTCCCAGGTGGACATTGAGTAAGTGTGTAGATAGACACAGAGAGGAAAATAACTCTTTGAGTTTGGAAAAACAAAAGAAGAGTCCATTGAAGGATCTTCGCAGGGTCGCTGAACACCCTGAGTACTCAGCAAGAAGTTGTTTGAGTAGAAGGATAGCTAGGAGGGCATATGAATTCTCCATCTGAGGGAGAAAGGAAAAAAGACAATTTTCATTGGAGGTCGAAGCTACAGGAAAGCTCAGGATGGATAACACCCTATGGGTGCTGAAGTACTGCAAGAAGAACAGAAACCGAAGAGTCCTTTGAGGATTCGAGAGTAACGCTCATGAGGAACAACATCGTTAAGAGCGTACGCGAGGACTCAAGTCGAAGAGTTCATAGAGAAGAAAGAAGGAAAATTTTGGGGCCTTTGAGAAATGGGAATTCTCCCAATTCTGAGAAGAAAGCGCAAAAGCTCGGGAGGAGACACAGTAGCTGTCAGATTAGGCTAAGGAAAAGAGATCTGAACCATTGGTTTTCCATGTCCAGGGAGCAGCAGAGTAAGCGCATAGAAGGGACGAATTTAAACCGTCAGATCTTGATCCTAGTACCCGTTAGTCAATGGATCTAACATGACTTGCAAGGGAGTTAAACCCTCAGACAGTGAAGCCGAGGAGACAAAAGTCTCGAAAAGCATTGGCGCATCGGGATATTGGCGTTTGATATATCGGAGGTCTCGAGGTCGGGACACTATAATTCCTGAAACAGTGAAAGAATCACAACCGTCAATTTGAGGAAGGATGTGTGTCGCGCGATCGTCCATATTGGAGATCCGGGCACCGGGTTCATAGGGGTGAGCGCCTTTTGACTTCGCACCTAGCAAAGTCCCAAGATTTGATCTGGATCGTCTGTCCATTTGGGACACATGGTAGAGATCTAGGGATCTCGCGAACTCGAAGGTTCGCAAGGTAAGAGCTAAGGAGTTGGTTGCTCAAACTCACGAGAGGCAAATTCGCGGGGAGATCGGAGCCATCCATCCAAGGATGACAGGTGGCAGCAACCATGGAGTTGGAGAAGAGCTGAGAGATCTAAGATTCGGGTCTCGTGAACTTAGAAGTTTGCAGAGTGAGAGCCCAAGCATTGGGTGCTCCAATTTGCGAAGTCGCGAATTGCGATAAGGAGTATTGAGGGTTTCGGGATCTCGGCACTCGGGTGTCGGGGATACCAAGGAGGCATCGCTTGAGGAGAGAAATCGTGAAGTGCGAAGATAGCACGAGGGACACGTGGAAGAATCACGAGGTGGGCCCATGGAAGAGACGGGTGGATGCGTGTTGCCTTTTTGAAAGAAGTTAATACCCCATTGACCTCTCGTGTCTTGGGGATTTGTGAGACAAGGGCTAGGAGTTCGACATCGAAACTCATGAAGTGGAGAGAAGAGAAAAGTGATAGAGTTAGGCCTATCCGGTGGTCATGCGCGGAGGGCACTGACAAGAGAAGGAGCATACCTGTATCAACATATTAGAAAATCGGTGATCGGGAGGTAAAGAGGACAGAGGTTTTCTGTCATTGGGATTTAAGAAACCCCAAAGCCTGAAATTGCATTCCATGTTGAGGAAAGGGAATCGATCATGTGCAGATGACTGTGGAGGTAAAATAAAGGACCTGTGGATCAGGTTTTAACAGAGATTCCAACCAGGAATCGAAAGAGCCACTTCGGCTCACTTGGTGATTGAACGATCCTGTGAGCAGACGTAGAGTGTGTCTGAGTCTATGTCAAGTGGTATCAGAGGGAGAACTCTATTTGTATATTTCATGCTGAGGGAGAAGGCATAAGACAGAAGAAGATAGAGTACTGAAACTCTGTGGTGATTGTTCGCGGGTAGGCAGCAATCGAGAAGACAGTCAACAGGACTGTAGGAAGAGGTCGAAGCACTCATATTTGCAGGAGTGATAGTAGATTTTCTAGGAGGGAAGAGAGACAGCAACATGGCTATTAAAGGCCGTAGGTATGCTGGAAGGAAGAACCATGAGATGGTGAGTAAACAAGACATAGATGAAGAGCTCGTTGATATAAGGGCAGAGATAGAAAATCTTTCATTATGGATGCAACAGAACGTGAGGATGGATGAACTTGCATTAGAGATACAACAAAAAACCAAGTCGATATGGGTATATGAATGGTCCATGCGGAAGGAAAAATAAAAATGGCCAATCAAGGAGTTGATGGCTAGAAGACAACATAGGTTGTTGAGAGGATGGCTGAGGTATGTGGAAAACCTCAACAGACTAGAAAAAAGGGTTCAGATATGTAAACCAGAGACTGGAAGAAATCTCAGTGAAATGGAATTGGTTGAAGATATCAAGAAATACCAGGAGGGAAAAGAGGAAATTCCAAATTTCCAGGTGGGAAAAGAGCTGAGATCGCTGTGGGATCTCACAGACTGTCATGAGGATAGCCAGGGAATTTCAAATTGCCAAGTGGACAACAGATCGAGATCACTGTGGGATCTCATAGACTATCAGGAGGGCAGTAGAAGGTTTCCAAATTGCCAGGTGGGAAAGGGAACAGAGATGGGATCAATTGATCTCATAGACTGCCGGGAGGGCAACAGAGAAATCCCAATTTTCTAGGTGAGAAGGGATAAGCAAATGAGGCTATTTGAGAGTCTCAAAAACTCAGGGGCAAGTTCAAATCAGCACAAGGAGTTGATAGAGTAGGTGAGCTCAAAGATGGATTTGAATCAACCAGAATAGCTGACAGAGGAAGAAGATTAGATGAATCTTCAAATGTTTGGGGGAATTCAGGTATTCCTACCACATAGCCTAGGGGAGGCAGAAATCTATGTTGCAGGTGCAACAACAACAGAAGGACAGTTAGCTAAGACTGTCAAAGAGGAATTGGAGAAGATATATGAGGCTGCCCAAGCAGGAGAGGAGAATGAGAATTATAAAGAATGGGTCAATGCTTTTAGAAAGGAAGATGAGGAAGCTGAAGCACTAAAGCTGGCAGCAGAAGAAGCTGAAGAGAAAGTAGGCAGATTAATCACTCCATGGGAGATGGAGCTGAAGATGTTGGAGGATTGGCTGAACAATCCAGGGGAAGAAAGAGGACTGGAAAAAGAACAATTGTCAAAGAAGGTGACTGAACAATAGTTCAATCGAGAGAATACTGCAGAGATGGACTTTGCAGTAGCATGGTAGGTTGAGGCCACGGAAGATGAAGAGTATGGCATGGGATATCACAGTGATCTGCCCAATCACAGAAAAGTTTTGCAGCTGAGGAGACTACATGAATAGGCCCAGCCATGGGAGCAGCTAGATGAAGTGATCGAGAAGATCAGAAGGCTGATGATAGAGTCAACAGAGACTACCAGCAAGGAGGAGCTGGGCAGAAGAAAGGAAGCAACAGCAAGGGAATGGAGCGAAGAGACAGATCCAGACATTTGTTTGGGATCTAGGAGGATTTCCACAGCTAAGGGTGGAAGCTCATGAGAAGGAGCTCATGAATTTTTTAGCTGAGGAGTATGATGTAGGATCATCATCTCACGTCAGCCAGCCAACCAGCCACGTCAAGCGCACACATTCAAAGCTGAAGAGAGGCGCACTCCTCATTTTTTTGATTCGAATGAATGTAATTAATTGAATGTAAATAAATGTTTTAAGTTGTTGAGCTGGGAAGTCGTGCCTTTGCACAAACTATAGGTAGATAGGCCTTTAATGTTTGTAAGGATGTGATATAGATCCGATCTACTGACTAGACAACCATTGAATGTAGTTGAATAGGGTAGTTGAGGTTTGGAGGGAAGAGCTCGAAGAGCCCCCTCAAGTAAAAAGATCTTTTGGGGTTTCATTTTGTAGTAGTTAGCATAGAGAAGAGTAGAGAAGAGTTGAATAGTTGAGCAGAGATTAGATGGAAGAAGAGAAGGAGCCAAGACCTTGTTACAAGACATGCTTAGGAACACCATTGTAAACAGGCATTTGTGATTTTAATATAAACCGTAGTTTTACCTGCACATTTCTGGTGTTAAATGAATGTCTGTGAGTGTTCTTTATATGACATGAATGTATGATGTAGACGTATGTTAGGCATTTGTAGGGGTTTTTTTTGGTTTTAGGCTTGAGAGGTCCTTGAGGTTTCATGCCAAGAGGGTGTGACAGAGTACTGTGGTCTCTGGATACCGGTGCATAGATGCACTTCTGAATTCTGTGGGTTCAGACAAAGATGTGCCAGGTGGGCACAGAATCTGGAATCACTAACTTGAAGAAGGCCGTGAGGTTGTTGAATACCTCAGGAGGCGAGGCTGTATATATGAAACACAGTTGCAGAAAGAACTTATGTTGGGAGTTTTGTAAATCTCTTCCAGGAGGGCATTGAGCAAGTGCAAGGAGTGCACAAAAGATAGAACCTTTGAGGAGTTCTATAAGAGCTCTGCCAAGTGGTCATGAGCATATGCATAGTGATGCATTGAGAATAACTATGTTGTGAGTTCAGACAGGAGAACCAGAATCATTAAGGATTCTAAGAGCTCTACCAGGAGGGCATTGAGCAGGTTCATAGAGTGCAAAGAAGGGGACAAAACTGTTGGATGTTTTGTAAGAATATACTCTGCCAGGTGGGCATTGAGTAAGTGTGAAGATAGGAACAGAGAGGAAAATAACTCTTTGAGTTCAGAAAAATAGAAGAAGAGTTCATTGAAGGATATTCGCAGGGTCGTTGAACACCCTGAGTACTCAACAAGAAGTTGTTTGAGTAGAAGGATAGCTAGGAGGGCATGTGAATTCTAGATCTGAGGGAGAAAGGGAAAAAGACGAGTTTCCTTGGAGGTCTAAGCTACAAGAAAACTTAGGACATATAACACCCTGTGGGTGCCGAAGTTCTGCAAGAAGCGCAGAAACTGAAGAGTCCTTTTAGGATTCGAGAGTAAAGCTCAGGAGGAACATCGTCGTTGAGAGCGCAGGCGAGGACTCAAGTTGAAGAGTTCACAGAAAAGAAATAAGGCAACGTTTGGGGCCTTTGAGAAATGGGAATTCTCCCAATTCTAAGAAGAAAGCACAAAAGCTCGAGAGGAGAGACAACAATCATCAGATTAGGCTGAGGAAAAGAGATCTGGACCGTTGGTTTTCCACGTCCAGGGAGTAGCAGAGCAAGCACATAGAAGGGACAAATTTAAACCATCGGATCTTGATCCTAGTACCCATCATTCGTTGGATCTGACAGGACTTGCGAGGGAGTTAAACCCTCAGACAGTGAAGCCGAGGAGGCGAAAGTCCCGAAAAGCATTGGCGCATCAGGATATCGGCGTTCGGGATATCGAAGGTCTCGAGGTCTCGAGGTTGGGACACTATAAGTCCTGAAACAATGAAAGAATTGCAGCCGTCGATTTGAGGAAGGATGCGTGTCACGCGATCATCCATTTCGGAGATCTGGGCACTGGGACTCACAGGGATGAGCACCTTTTGAATTCACACCTGGAAAAGTCCCGATATTTCATCTGGACCGTCCATCCATTTGGGACATGTGGTAGAGATCTAGGGATCTCACGAACTCAGAGGTTCACAAGGTAAGAGCTAAGGAGTTGGTTTCTCAAACTCACAAGAGGTGAAGTTGTGAGGAGATCGGAGCCGTCCATATGAGGAGGACAGGTGGCAGCAACCGTGGAGTCAGTGAAGAGCCGAGAGATCCAAGATTTGGTTCTCGCGAACTCGGGAGTTCGCAGAGTGAGAGCCCAAGCATCGGGTGCTCCAAGTCGTGAAGTTGCGAATTGTGACAAGGAGTATTGAGGGTTTTGGGATCTCGGAACTTGGGTGTCAGGGATACCAAGGAGGCATCGCTTGAGGAGAAAAATCACGAAGTTTGAAGATAACACGAGGGACATGTGGAAGAATCATGAGGTGGGCCCGAGGAAGAGACAGGTGGACACGTGTCACCTTTTTGAAAGAAGACAATACCCCGTTGACCTCTCGCATCTTGGGGATTCATGAGACAAGGGCCGGGAGTTCGACATCAAAACTCACAAAGAGGCAAGAAGAGAAAAGTGCTAGAGCTAGGCCTAGACGGTGGTCATGCGTAGAGGGTACTGACAAGAGAAGGAGCGTACTCATATCGGCATATAGAAAAATCGGTGATTGGGAGGTAAAGAGGATGGAGGTTTTCTGTCATTGGGATTTAAGAAACCACGAAGCCCAAAATTGCATTTCCTGTTGAGGAAAGGGCAACGATCATGTGCAGACGACCATGGAGGTAAAAGAAAGGACCTGTGGATCAGGTTTTAACAGAGATTCCAGCCAGGAATCAAAAGAGCCACTTTGGCTCACTTGGTGATTGAATGATCCTATGAGCAGACATAGAGTGCGTCTGCATCTGAATCAAAGCTCACTCCCGTAACTATTGATGTGTGTCTAGATCACTCTAGACCATCAATGTGGTGACTTGGTTCATCTCAAGTCAAACTCATTGATTTCTACAGAGTATATCATGTGTAAATTATTCATTATTCACAACGGTTAATAAGAATTCTTCCATTCTTTCTCTCCTTCTTCTTATTTTTCCAATTCTCTCTACAAATGTGTGTATTATTGTTTAGATAGATCTATTCTATGTAGGTTCAACACATTTACAAAAACATTTGGATTGGTTCGATGATTTTGTAGACCTAGAAGAAGTAAATTTTGAATATGCAAAAATGAGTCTGTTTGCACAAAGTCTTGTGGGAGAATTCATAAAGTGGTTCAGAGCTCTCCCAACAACAAGTATCCTAAATTTTGAAGTATTTCAAACGAGTTTTCTTTCAAAGTGGGGTGACAAGAAAAACCCCCTTCAATTGTTAACCTAGTATAACAACATGAGAAGGTCACATGATGAAACAATGCAGGAGTTTTCAGCTATATTTATAAAGGTCTATAATTCAATTCCTACTGAAGTAAAACCCCGTCCTAGAGATTCTCAACTTAGATATGTTGATTCATTTGAAAGTGATTTTTCTTTCTTGTTGAGGGAAAGAAGATCAACTTCATTAGATAATATGATGAGTGATGCAATAAAATTTGAAGTAAATCTGATGGCTTCAGGAAAGATCAAATCTAACTCTGATAGAGACATGAACAAGGTTCAAGATAAGTCACAACCTTTAACCTCACAGTCATCAAAAGAGAGGTTTGAAATGATGATGAATACTATGGAGAAACTCATGGAGAGGATGTATTTAGATAATAATACTAACACCATAGAACAAGTTTATGTTCCACCCAAGAATTAGAGAAGATCAACAGTTGCACAAATCAGACAAAGAGATCAGAGGAACCAGGGTGGTCAACAAATAAGACCTCCTTTTCAAAATAATAATGTAAATGAAAATTTTGAAGACAATATGCATTGCTTTGATGGTGATGAAATAGAGGTATTTTTAACTAAAGAAGAACATGACCAGTTCATGGATGCAAATGAAATATTCATGCAAGAGAATGATGAGAGGTTGTCAGTGGAAAAACAAGATTACCAAATGGGGTTGTGGAATGCCATCATGCAATTCCATAAACAATATAACCTTTGAAACAAAAAGGTTCTTGTAAATCCTCCAAAGGGAAATCCTACCAAAGAAGCTCAAAACAATATACCGTCTTCAAGTCATCCTAAAAAAGATTTTGTTGCAAAGGATGCTATGGAGAAAGGAAATCAAAAGGAAGAACCTCAGAAGAAAGTACCTGAAACAAGAAAGGCGAAAATCATCAAAGAGGTAGATAAAACTTCATCTTCCTTTAATTTTGAAAGTGAGATGGCCAAAATTAATATCTGTGTACCATTAAATGAGTTAATAAATAATATTGAATATATAAATTAGATCATCAATATTCTCAAGATGGAACAAACATTTGACACTTTGAACATATGATATGATCATCATTCCATCTTGTTTGGCCCACGTGTAGAGGAAAGTAGTGATGTTGATGAGGTCCCCCCTTTCTATGGCAGTCTAAAGATTCATGATATGACTTTGCACAATGCTATGTTGGATTCAGGAGCATCCCATAACCTGATGCCCAAGGGGGTCATGGACCAATTGGGATTGGACATTACAAGGCCTTACAAATATCTTTCTTCCTTGATTCAAGGAAGGTGAAGTGCCTGGGCCTAATCAAAGATCTGGTGGTATCTTTTTCTCAAATTCTAGCAAAAAATATGGTCATGGATGTAGTGGTTGTTGATATCCCTCCTAATTTTTGCATGTTGTTATCTAGTTCATGGGCTGCAAAGTTGAAAGGGACTCTGCAAATGGATATGTCATATGCCACTATCCCTGTTTTTGGTCAGGATAGGAGGTTGTACAAGGAAGTATTTCTCAAATACATGGTGTTGAAAGCTAGGTCTGCACCCCTGCCTCTCCCCTCTCTTTTCCCTATGCCTTTGTCAAACTTGTCCTTTTTGGGTTGATAAAGTAGTTTTACCATCTGTTCAATAACTTAGTTTTCTTCATTGGCTTGCTTGATTGATTCTTTGCACAGAGTTTTTATGTTTTTCTTAAAGGATAAAATACATGTCGTATTTGGTTCAAAATGCTTGTCATCATTTTTTTCATTGATTGAGCTCACAACAGGTCAACCAATCCTTTTTATATTCACAAGAAATGTTGGTGTACAAACGCAACAATCCAAAGCAATCAATTTTGGGCTCAGATTGTGGGAATAAATAGGTTAACTTTCGACGGTGGAGATCCATCAGGCCAATCGAATTGATGGTTTTTGTGCATTCAGAGTGTCTAACTCGTGCAGGGTTTAACATCAAGAGAGAACCCAATAAGTACAAGAATTACCTGAAGCCTGAACACCGGAAGTGAATTTGGATCATCTGTTAGCAAGGACACATGGAGGAAAATCATTCACTTTGGCAATTTTCCTCTGGGAGATTTCGAAGAACAACATTTGAAACTATTGAATCCCAAACTTCCAATGTGAATCTGAACCATCCATCAGCAAGGACACGTGGAGGAAGATTATTCACTTCGGTAATTTTCCTCCAGGATATTTCCAAGAACAACATTCAAAAACTCCTGAAGCCCAAACTCTCGAAGTGAATCTTGATCGTTGATCTTAAATCAACAAGAACTGTTGATCCTTGCAGCAGGTAAATATCACCTGGATTACAGATTGTAATCAGATCGATGACCACACTTCATTGCAGGGATGTAAAATGCTTGAAAGATAATTTTCTAAAGCAGTCTCATAATTGGAACCATGGTAGTTTTGGAAGGGTACATGGTAGCTTGTGGGGGATTGCGGGCCCAAAAGCAGTGTGGACCCAAACCACCCTCAACAAATTCCACAATCACGTGCTTAAATGACATCAGGTCACCATGTCACCTCCATGTCACTTCTACTCATTCCACTCACTACTCTCGCTCCTCTCACCACCCGACACTTTTCCTCCACTCACCTCCACATAATACAAATCCACTCATATCACCACTCACCTCCACGTAATAACAATACGCTCATATCACCTATTACCTCTACACATATTGTCTTCCTATTGGACACGTGCCTCCACTTCTTCCTGTTCATGACCAGCTCATCACATAGAAAGTGAGAAGAAGGGTCAGTTACAGTCGATACAGATTTCACTTAGATTTCGAAAGCTCAAACACAAACGAAGAGTCAAGTCTCAGTCCTAGGTTAATGCAGAATAGCTCCAGAACACTTCAACACACTACCTCTTCCTCAAATATAGATCGTCTCATGCAGCCAGTTTTCTTCAGTGGCCTCCAACAACTTTTAGGCATGCAATTACTCAACACAGAGCTTTGTTCTATCACTCTGAGGCCTATTTTCTGCCAATTCAGTTCCTCTAGTGCATGC
>SNQJ01S0063627.1:57719-74039 GCA_010110895.2 Picea sitchensis
CTAAAGTAGCTGCAAGATATGCGCCTCTGGTCCTGCCTGTCCCTCTTCATGACCTTCCTGAAAACTACATGAAAAACTTACCTAAATTTACAGGGGAAGAGGACTTGACCACGGTCAAACATATAAATTTCTTTGATCAGTTCGCAGATATCCTAGGTCTTGAGCACGAAGACGTATACTCGAGGTTGTTCATCCAGAATTTCGAAGGACAGGTACGAACCTGGTTTCGAAGTCTACCCGCAGGTTCAATATTATCCTATGATGCCCTAGAAGACTCTTTTCTTAGATAATGGGGCGAAAGGAAAGACCATTTGTATTATTTGACCGAGTTTGGGTCTTTAAAAAAAATAAATCGAAAACTGTTATGGAATTCATTCAAATATTTAACAAGTTATATAATAAGATCCCAGTCAAAGTTAAACCATCCCAACTTGCAGCCAAGGTAACCTTTGCGGGAGCCTTCGAACCTAATTTCACACTTCTTTTGAGAGAAAGGAGAGGGGTTACCCTGACCCAAATGCAAGATGATGCTGTAGAGATCGAATCTAACATGATGGCTTCTAGAACATTGAAAACAAAGGTAGAAATGCGAAACCGAGAAACCAAACGTTTTAGGGAACAAGCAGGACCCTCAGATGATAAAATCGATGATATGGCTAGGATAAGCCAAGGAATATCCTTTTGTGAAGAGGGAATTCATAAGAAACCCCAATCCTCAAAATCAACAAAGACAGATTAAAAATGAAGACTAGAAAATTCAAACTCCTTTAAAAAATGAAAATTTTATAGGAGGAAACGACCTGCAAGATTTCGAGGACATGGATGAAGATGTGACAAATTTGGGTGACGATTGCACACAACCTTACTTAACTAAATAAGACTACGAGAAGTCCTTAAACACACTGCAACCGTCAAATAAAGACGCTGACATAAACAACAATGATGTTTTTGTTGATCAAGAAATAACCGATTCTGTAATGGCTGAGGTCCAACCTAGGTACAACCTGAGGCCTAAAAACAAACCTGCGTCGACTCCTCAACCCAAGAAAATTATCCCTAGAGGAGAAATATACTAGCCCGTCCAAAAAGAGACCGAGATACCTAATAGCAAAGTAAAAGAGGTAGATTCACTGAATCCCAAAGTAAAGGAGGTTCAGACCCAAGCGAAAGAAACTATGACAGCTGAAACACATATACTAGTACATAAACTCATGGGAAACAAATTAGTACAAACAAACAAGTTAGAAAAGAAGGAGTCTGAGGTTTCAACCAGAGAAACAGACAAAGGTAGTGGAGGTTTCAGCCTTGAAAATGAGATAAATAAGATCAAAATATCAATCCCCCTGGTCGAATTAGCGAAAAATCTTTTGTATCGAAAGAAGTTAACCAAAATGATAGGTTTTTCATATCTATAAAGTCACTCTGACGTGATAAACTTGGAATATGATAAGCCTAATATCACTTTTGGTCCACATTTCAAGGGTGCCAAAGACAACGTCACCCCCTTCTATATTACCCTAAATGTGCATGATCGACTGCTGCATAATTGCATGCTAGACTCTGGGGCCTCACATAATGTGATGCCCAAGTCTATTATGGACAGAATAGGCCTCGAGATCACCAGGACTTATGGAGATCTCTACTCTTTCGATTCAAGAAGAGTTAAGTGCATGGGTATGATAAAAGATTTAGTAGTCACCCTTGCACAGGTCCCGGTGAAAAGCGTCCTGATGGATGTAGTTATTGTTGATATACCTTCGAAGTATGGTTTACTACTATCTAGGTCATGGGGAGAAAAACTTGGGGGGTCTCTTCAACTAGACATGACCTACGCCATGATTCCTGTGTTTGGTGGACAATTTACTCGACTCTACAGGGAAACGAGGCTAGCATACACAGTGAGTGACCTGTAGAATCCTAACAATTTTCCTGTTTATGTTGTCAATCAAGATCTAGGAAATTGTATCTGGTCTTTTGATGATGGTGTAAATAGTTGTATAGAATATAATTACATAGATGAAAATGAATCAGGAAAGATAGATGAAAATTTGTATAGCACTGGAATTTCGAAAATGTTTTTTGATGGTGCCATGTTATATGAAGGAGCAAGTGCAGGAGTACTGTTTGTAGCACCTGAAAATGAGTTTGTTATTCCTTTCTCTTACAGGCTTCAGTGGGATATAGACTGTACCAATAACGTATGCGAGTATGAGGCCTTAATCTTAGGATTAGAAGCTGCCAGGAAGCTGAACATAAAGAACCTGGAAGTATACGAAGATGCATAGTTGATAGTGAAGCAGATAAACTGGAAATACTAGGACAAACACCCAAGATTGAGATCTTACAGGAATTGCACTTGGGATTTAATGGAAAATTTATTTTCATCGGTAAATGTTCATTTCATCCCACATGCCGAAAACCTGCAAGCCGATTCATTAGCCAAATCAGCTTCAACTTTTGTACCCCCTACCTCTTTCAAGTTAATGTACCACATAGAGGTAAGGCACAAACCATCCATACCAAATAACATACAACACTGGCAGGTCTTCGAGGATGACAAACAGATCAGAAAGTTCCTGGAAATGGTGGGTGATTTCTCCAAAACCCACATTGACCAGGAGAACCAAAACGATCATGCCTGGATCATGCAAGAGGGAGAGGAGCCTCAGGAGTTCCGAGAGAAAATTGCTAATAATCGCATGTTGGTTTTAAAGAACAATCAGATTCCAAAGGGACTGATCTCTCTGGAGAGACTTTTCAACCAAAATGATATGCCCTTAAAATCTACTTTGCAACCCCAACCAAAAGAGGTTGAAGACTACAACATAGGGACCAAAGAGGAGTCTAGGATAGTAAAAATATCAAAGTACCTTCCTCCCGAGGTAAAAATAAAGTATAAAGACTTACTCGGGTGGTACAAAGATGTTTTCGCTTGGTCATATGAAGAGATGAGAACCTATGACACCACTGTGAATTAACATAAGATACCCCTGAAGCCTGGTGTCAAACCCTTTAGACAAAAACTCAGACAAATCAATCCTATTTTATTGCCCGTGGTCGAAAGGGAAGTCAAAAAGCTCCTGTATGCAAAAATAATAGTACCACTAAGATACTCTGATTGCGTAGCAAACCTGGTCCCAGTTAGAAAGAAAAGTGGGGAAATTAGACTGTGTGTTGATTTTAGAAATCCAAATAAGTCCTCCCTCAAAGACAATTACCCTCTACCCAAAATGGATCACATTTTAGAAAAAGTAGTTGGGGAAAATACGATGTTGATGATCGACGGGTTTTCTGGGTACAATCAAATTGCCATCAATGAACATGATAAATAAAAAACAGCCTTCACCACCCCTTGGGGTACATTTATGTATAAGAAGATGCCTTTTGATTTAATGAATGCAGGTGCTACTTTCCAATGTGTTATCGATATCACTTTCATTGGCGAAAGAGACAAATTTGTGGTTATCTATCTTGATGATCTAACCATTTTTTCTAAATCTAATGAAGATCATCCGATACGTCTCAAGAAAACATTTGAGAAATGTTGCAAATTTGGTTTGTCTTTAAACGCCAAAATGTCTCACATTGTTATGCAAGAAGGTAAACTCTTGGGCCATATTGTGTCTCGAGATAGAATTAAAATTGATCCTAAAAGAGTTGAAGCTATAGACACAATAAATATCCTTAGGAATGTAAAAGAGATTCAGTCATTCTTAGGACAATCAATTGTTTTGAGGAGATTTATCCCAAACTTTGTTGAAATCGTGAAGTTGATCACAAATATGCTAAAGAAAAACAATGAAGTGAAATGGACAGTAGAAGCCAAAGCATCGTGTGCACACATCAAGAAGGTTATAAGTGAGGCACCCGTACTGACAAGCCCTGATTATCTAAAGGATTTTCTTATTTTCATGTTTGCCTCCGAACACACACTTGCCGCGGTACTCCTCCAGAAAAATGAAGAAGGTTTCGAGCAACCGATAGCCTTTTTTAGAAAAATTCTTAGAGACACTGAACTTAGATATGATATAATGGAAAAAAAAGAATATGCTATGGTGAATGCGTTAAAGGATTTCAGAACCTGCATGTTGCATTCCAAGGTAATTGTGTATGTACCCACCAACTCCGTAAAAGACATTTTGGTTCAGTCTGACAGTGGTGGCAAAAGAGGATGGTGGCTTGCCAAAATTCAAGAATTCGACCTAGAGATAAAACCAACGAGACTAGTAAAGGGACAAGGTTTGGATAAACTCTTAGTTGACTCAAATTTCAGATATCTTGGAATAAATGGCCTACAGGGAGGTGAAGAGTGTGTGGACATGAACGATCTCAATGAACAAATAACTGAAATCAGAATCGAAGAGAAGTTTGCTTCATTAGATTGGTACAAAGACATAGTGTCCTACATGTTGACCTTGAAGTGCCCGAGTGACTTACCCCCATCTAAAGCCAGAATGTTGAAGCATAGGACCGAAGTGGACGAAAGGTTGCAGAAATACCAGGACAACATGAAAGCGCTATTCAATCGTAAGGCCAAAGACAAAGAATTTCTCCCCGGAGATTTGGTTTTAAAATGGGATACGAGGAAGGAAGACTCAGAAAAACATGGTAAATTCAATCACATCTGGTACGGATCATTTAAAGTTACATCTCCTGAAGGAAAAAAATCATTTCTGTTAGAGAATTTGGACGGTAAAATCCTCAATGCCCCTATCAATGGGCGTTATTTAAAACACTATATGCAATAATTGGTTTCCAAAATTCCCACTGTATATACCAGTTTGTGTTTTCTTTTTTATTTCACAATTTTCTTTGGTAAGTCTACTTTCATCAAAAATAAAATAGGTCAATTTTTTCTAGAAGTAGGGATACAAAATTTTCAATGCATTCAGTTCTTTTAAAGCCCTGATACTCTTCGTGTTGTTCCCTTACAGGATCTCGGCTTGCAACCCAAACAAGAGAAAGGAGAAAACAAATGATCATATATTGGAAGATAAATTCGTCGAAAACAGGTGATAGAAAAGATTTTCTGTTATTTCAAAAGAGAACGAAAATGGTAAGGCAAAGGTGCGAATTCTAAAGAATTCTATTTTTCAAACGAAGGTCTCTAAAGTGTTGTGATGGTCTCGTAAGTGCAATATGTCATTAAAAGAATGAGTTCTTACTCTGGGTCCTAAGAGTTTCACCTAGATAAAGATAAGAGGTAATTAAAATAAGCAGAGAAAGTAAAGCGCCTCCGAGAAAGGGTTCCAAGAGTTGGGTTTAATCCACGACCCCTATTTTTCGATTTCCAGGTCTTTCTCCATCACTCCTTTCTACCCTCGATTTTTCCTTCTTAAAAAAGAAAGCATCTTTCCGGGTTTCCCACAGAGGGAGAAGAGATTACGTTTTATCTTTGGAAGATGGAAAACAGATCTTAAAAGGTAAGCTAGTCCTCATAACTCCTCACTCTCTGACTAAACAAATTTAAGCGTAGTATGATCCTGACTCTCCTAGGTTTCTTAATAGTTTTCTAAGGATTGAGGCTTGCTCGAAGGAAGGCCCCTAGAAGTAATCTTTCCCATTTTCCCTGCGGGCTAAGGTGCTTTGAAAGTTAAGATAAGGTTGGTCTGGGGTAATCAAAGCAAGTTGACAGACCTCTACTACAAATTTTAAACAGGTATCATCCCTGGTATACTTGGTACAACTGATTTCCCCCACTTCGTGTTCAAAAAGTAAAATATAAGACAGATAGTGAAAGGAAATTCATATTTGATTGCCCCCATCTAGTCCAAAAAGACGATGAAAGGAAATTCATAAATGATTTCCCTTGTCTCAGCATTTAAATGCATAATTATGATTCGAAGTGGTGAAAGGAAATTCAGTAAAAAGGGACAGATAACTTCATCGGGGTACTGAACAGGCTCGCTGGTAGTGAAGCAATATCTAAGGTATCTATAAGACTTTCATACATAAATTTCACTCTACTCTAGTTACCAGCCTTTTCGAAACCGGATTTGCATCCCAAGTTCAGACAAGGCTCCCTAATTAAAAGTATGAAATCTACTTCGTTTGATGCAAGCCAAAAGCCACAAGATCTGTTGGATTTCCTAGGATTGTTTTGATCATCTTAAAGCAGACCTAAATTCAGTAGAGAGAAGGATAAGATCATGAATGGGGCTGAAATTGAGTTTACAATGCATGGGAGTTTTGAAAATATTTTCAGAAGTAAAGACGAAATCTCTTTTTCCCTCTGTATCCCCTTCCTAAGAAAGTTCCACAGAAAGAATCCTTTGAATCCATTTATCAAATACAGGCACGTGGTCTACTGTTCTTCCCATCTCGTAGGAAGACGGGATCCCTAGTTGGAGCCTATGTTGGAGCTGCCTTTTACAAATGGTTGAAATATAATCCTTGCAATCAAAAATTTGCCCCAACATGCAAAGTGGTGATAGTCATTATAGTCCTAAATCATCATCGCCTAACCATTAAGAAAGTGTATCACTTTTCTTTACCTCGTTCTTTCACACTTCAGGAGTTACAAGTTGCAAGGTTTCCAAACTCCGATATGCGAAGTCACGAGATGGCTTCAAAAGTCACCTGAGTTAGCGTCGGGGGTAAGTCACTTTAAACCATAGTCAAACACTGTCGGGGTTTCGTGACTCAACAATATCTCTTCCAAAGAACTATACCTTTGTAGCCCCAAGTCACAAAGTCACGATATTCTTTAAGCACTTAATGTAGATTACGTTTTTTTTAAACAAAATCGCATCATCGCGATTTTGGGTTTTGGGGGCTCAAAGGGAAGGGGTGATTTCTCCCGATATGGAGAATGCTGAAAAAGGAGATTAAAGACTAAAACAAAACCTAATTAAAGGAGCTAAGCCGGATCAATAAATGCATTAATAAAAATTTAATACGCACCGTCTACGGAGTAATTTTAAATGTCTTTATGATAATTTATGTTACGACTCGTCAACAAGTTATGGCATTTAATTGAGATACGACGAAGTGACAGATAAGGATATTGATTTTACTGCTAAATAATTCATTAAAATTATTTGAACGTTCTATTCACAAGGACACTGAGGTTTTAAATGGCTAAGATAAAGGAGTTCTTTCTTTCATTATTTCAAATTTAATTTCTATTTTGCGCAAAGAATCTTTTTCATCAGGCTAACTTTTTTCTGTATCTACATCTTTACTACAGGAGATATGAGTACAGAGTCCTCTATCATGGATTCATGAAAAGCGTCCAAGTTGATTGCTGAGAGTTCAGAGAAAGGATCAGATATTGTTTCTGATACTTCACCCTGAAGTATTGATACCGTCAAAACCTAGTCATACGTCTCCGACATTCTTCAGTTCGAATTGGTGGATTGTTCAGATGATTCCAACGATAACGAGAAGGACGATTTGGCCACCCAATACAAAATTTTCATTCAAGCAGAGATGAAAAAAATAGCGGCAAGGCCACGGCTCCTTCCCTATTATGATATGATCAGATGGGCGCTAGACCATGTGGATATCTCGGCCAGGACTATTATCAACGAGAAACAAGTGACGATTGGGACTTTTCGACTTGAACATTTGCAAGCAATGTATCAACTGTCACCCACACCAAACTTTGCGTACAATGATGAGTTTTTGGAAGATTTCAAGTGGAAGGAATGCCAGAAATACGACAAAAAATTGTCTGATCTGATCAAAGATTGGGTCTCGCACCCCGCAAAATTCAGGGCGGATGGTAATAGAGTTTATTCAATCTCTTCCTTAGAACCACAATTCAGGTATATAGCAATGATGACCTGTAGGTTGTATGGGAGGGAGGACACCRCACACTTTTACCTCCAGTGGGTGCSTGTGATTCACACAGTCGYCGAAGGTTTTTCCTTYGACTGGGCCAAACTGTTGTCAGACAGTATAACCWGTCGGATTACTGAATATCGAGCGCAGAAAGTGAATGGGAAAGTCGCCTCATTTTTCATGTCTGCCTACATCATGGACGTTGTTTGTTACATGATGCCTTTCCCTCTAATGAGATGGAGCTGGAATCCATCTGATGTTGAGCCTATCCATGTCTATCACTCAAAACTTGGGGAGGATAAGGCCACAAAATTCATATATGATATTTTCAATTGGGTAATGGTACCAATGCATGTCTCCATCTTCGATAACCCACTGCCCAGGATTTCAGATAGCATCACCACCAACTTGAGTAGTGTGGTTGACTGGTATGTAGAAGCATAATTTTCATACATCAAGGTTTTCGGTGCCTCTGTGCCCCCGTATGCTCTACCACTATTTATGCCGGATAGGCTGGTATGTCACGAAATTGCCAGGCAAACTGTGATCGGTGGCATAAGAAGAGAGCTTAAAGGTTTTTTGAAGAAGGTATGGCCACCCTTCTCCATTCATTTGAATACATATTCTTTATTAGATTTCGGACATGCAAAAGCCGAGGCAACATCCTTAGAGGATATTAAATTAGTCCACATTGAGTTTAAGAAACACGAACTACACAAGGTAGTGGGTAATCACATGGCGAGTTGTGGCCTAAAAAGATAGTAACATGAGAATTCACCTCATGACGACATCTTTCGAGGGGCAAGATCTTATGCCGAGGTCCTAAGTCAGATTCAAACTCTGTCTCCCAAGGAGATGGTTGATTTCTTCAAATTTCAAGAACACTGGCAAAGTTGCCTTCGCCCAGTCTTACAAGGTAAGAATCCACCGACTGCAGATGTACAACAAACGAGAGCCAAGGGCTCCAAAGATTCAAGACCTAACCAAGGGGAAAATCAAGAAAAGAAAAAGAAAATCGGGGACCCAAAACAGGGAGTCGAGATCCCCAACTCTCCAAGCAAGCCAACCTCGGTTGTTACCCCTGGAAAATCATCCAAGGAAATCGACAGTCCCATCATTTCTATCACTCTCCTACAGTCCACGAAGGGGATCCCCGACGAGGGATGGATTTTCAGTGAAGAACTAATGCCTATTACTATAGAAGAGTTGCCTCTGAAGAAATTTTTCTTCGATAAGAAGAGAAAGTCCGTTGTGAAGAAAGAGCTTTACCGAGAAGCAGGCACAGTAGCCAAAAAATTCAAAATCCTAGCCAATGGGAAAGCCATGAAAAAGGGGGAATTCGCAACTCAAATAGCAGGGACGTTGGGGGCTTTTGCTACAACCAACAAATACTCTGTTAGATCCCTAAAAGAAAAATTAACGCGAAAGAACCGCTTGATCAGAACTTTGGAGGCTAAGCTAGCTACAACATAAGCTATTGTCAGAGATCAAGTGAACACAAGTCTACATCTAGTCAGAGCAACCGATCAAAAAGAAATCGAGCGGCTCAAATCCAATCTCGAACAAACACAACTGTTGGCCTAGACCAGTTTGTCACAGATAAGCCAACAAGAAGAATTGATAGGTCAGTTACAGTCAAAGTTAAATTTCACCGAGAGACAAGTGATAGATATCAGGATATTCCAATCCCAAGCTATCGAAATCCAAAAAAGAGTGTCAGCAACTCAACAAGATTTACTTGCTAAAGTGGAAACCATTCAAAACCACTGTCGGATCATTGATCAAGTGCTGGAAGACATCTCTTTGAGAGAAAGATAAGCTGGGGCGTCTCGGGTCGCTTTCCAAGAGGCTTTCATAGCCATGATGAAAAAGGAAATGGGCAGTAGTTCCAAGCTCTCCATCCCAAAGCAGACCAGAGGTAACATCTTGTTGAAGGCATGGGAGAAAAACATATCAGAGAGCAGAGAACGCACTAAAGAGGTAAGAAAATCTTGTGAAGAAACCTTCAGCTTGATAGATGAAATTTTGTTGAGTCTTGATAATCAAAGAAGCGCTGGGACACTTGGCCAGATCGATATAGGCAAGCAACTGCTAAATATCAAGGAGAACAAGGAAAAGGAGCGGGCTGAAATATCACGGATTAGCCAGATTGACATAGTCCAAGTGGATAAATGGTTAATAAAACCAAGTATACAGTTATGTTCTATCATCGCCGAAGACCAACAGGTGGGAGGAAGGTTTCCACAGTTAGCAAAGGATTGTTACACTTTTGAGGCAAACCACCAAGTAGATCCTTCCAGGTTGATAGCCCAGTTAGTGGAGAGGTGTGTCACTTGCACCAAGCAGGCGAAAGGACAGGTTCCCGGTACCAAATAATGACAAGTGTCTACTTGTTCTATTTTTAGAACTCGAAGAGTAAAGAAAAGAAGGTGTTCCACCCGCATGAAATATGACAAAGACAAAGAAGTGAAATGCTTGAACTTCTCATTTTGTAACCATAAATTTTGGGAACGATTGAAATTCAAATTTTCAAAAGTTTGTAGATATAGGCATTTTGAAGAAGGAAAGGAGGCTGGACCTTTTTTGGCCAATTGTAATAGAGACTTTTTCATTTGAAAATTAATACAAAGCCATCCAAAGATTCTTGATTCTATCAAGACTGAGTTATGAGTTTGTTTCCTCTGTTATCTTATATTCAATTTCATTTCAGATATATATGTCTGATGAATGCTTCAATGCAATTTAGTATAAACTCTACCATGGTGATCAACTTTTAGACGTCTAATCATTTGCAGTTTTTCTTCTATATCGGATATCAGTAGGTACAATACCTGTGAATATTTTTTAGATCTTTATATTTTATGCTTCGTCGGATTTCTTCTTGTATTTTTCTTCTTCTGTTTATAGGGTGAGATTCTCCCTTGATAGGAGCCTCGCATTATAGACAACTTAATGTTTTCTCACATTTCTCACATGATTTATTAAAAATTAACTCAGTTATGGGAAAAGGCCTTTGGTTTGCATTCTATCTGTGATTTTGGATTCGAGAGTACTCTTTTTACGATCCAAAATTTGAGGCAGCATCCTAAACCTCAAACTTTCCTTTAACTTTCCCTGTTCCTCTATGACTGTTCCTGTTGCTAGACAACCCAATATTGAACCCAGCTTGTTGGATCAAACCACCATCTCTCTAAACCTTTTCGACACCATACTTAAAATAACCACCACCCATGTAGAAATAGAACGTTCATGGGCCGCCATTGAACGAGATATAAGCATCTAGGAACTTCTGGAAGCGAGACAGAGGCAACTTAGAAATCAACATTAGCTTCCTTTCTTGAAGGTTGATCCTCCCCTTTTTATCTTTCACACCACTTTCGGATGCCTAGACCCTGTACTTTCTATCCATAAGTATAGACTCTGGAACAACAGGTATCAATACATCATCTGTCAACCTCATGAAATTGGTTGGTGCATTTGTTAAGCTAAAGGGCATGACCAACCATTCAAAGAGACATTCTTTAGATTTGAAAGTTGTCTTCCATACATCAGTTGGTTTGATGGGAACCTTGTGGTAGCCAGACTTTAGGTCAATATTGATGAAGAAATTTCCCCCCTTGAGTTGGTCAAGAAGTTCATCAATTTTGGGAATTGGGTACCAGTTCCTGATTTCGATTTTTTTTAATGCTTTGTAATCAATGTAGAGTCTCTAGGTCCCATCCTTCTTCTACACCAGTACAATCAAGATTCCACAAGGAGAGGAGTTGGGCATAATGTTCCCCTTTTGAAGAAGCTCTTGGATCTAATGCTTGATTTCATCATTTTCCATTAGTGAGAAACGATATATTGGTCCATTAGGCAAAGATGCATCGGGGGTTAGATCAATTGGATTCTTGACTTGGTAGTGCATCAGTACCTCGGTGGGTGAGGAGTAGATGTCTCTCTACTCTTCCATGATCCGGTCTACTTTATTATGCTGCAAAGAGAGTCTCTTTGTAGAGGCCATAGATGTGGCAGTGACCTTCTTCTAACTGTGAGAACATATCACAAAGAATAAAAACTTCCTAGTGTATGAAATGATGTTATTGCATTTCTTAGCAGAGATTAAAGAAATAGAGGTAGGTGGCGCTACCTCTGGTATCCTGTACAATTGTCTACCAAGAGTAATAATAACATCATGGGGTGTGGAATCATACACAACATGAAACTTCCACAAATATGGTTGTCCTAAAAGAACATCAAAAAATTCAAGGGGAGAAATATCACACAATACCTCATCTTTCAAAGGCTTGATGTTGTAGGGAAGATGACACTGTTGGCTGACACGAAGATCTCTTCCTTGGCGAAGCCAGCCAATGGTGTAGGGATGTGGGTGCAATGTCATCGACAGGTCCAACCTCTTAATGACCTTTTATTAGATTAGGTTCTTCTGACTACCTCTATAGATAATGAAATGAAGCGGATCCCCCTTTACACACATATGTGAGTGAAAGAGGCGCTCCCCTTCCTCTGGTTCTTCTGGTTCTATTGGCTAGACTTTGGTGGTAGAGATAGTGGCACTGGATTCAACATCAATAATTTTCTTCCCTCCTTCTGTATTTTATTTGGAGTCATAATTGACCTCTGACTTAGAAGCCTTCATCTCGGCCATAAGTGACTGCTTGGAGCGGAATCCTTCGGTGTTGTGCCAAGGGATTTAATGGTATTCACACCATTTTTTCCTGTCCTTCTTTGTCTTCTCATTGTCCTAAGGGTGGCCATATTTTCTCTATCCCTTTTTGTGTGTTTTGGGGCCACCTTTTCCCTACTTCAGCTGTGAAGATTTTGCAGATCCAAACTCTCGCCTCTTCTGCTTAAATTTTTTCTCGATCTTGACAGCATATCTATAAGTCGTACCCAATGAGGCGATGTCTAGAAACTCCATTTATGTTTGAATGTATCTATGCAAACAACTATGGTATTTGAGAACTAGATGTCGTTCAGAGTATTAGATACCCAATTTGGTGTGCAGGGTATGACAAATATTGGTGAAATCTGGTATTGTCTGGTCCCTTTCCTAACATAAGGTGGTCCATCTGGTGTATTGGTCCTTGTATCTTCCAATAGGGTAGTATTGTTTTTTAATGGAATCCTGGAAGGAATCCCATGTAGGGGAAACCACAAATATTGCAGATTCATCTATGGCCCTTTACTCAAAGAAAGTATCCCACCAATCCTTAACATGGAGGACGTCCTTGAGGAGTGCAAAGGTAATACTTTTCATAACAGAAAAATTATGGACTAAAAAATACCCTTCGAGTAGATTCAACCATTTATCTATAGAATCTACATCTATCAATCCTTCAAATAATGGAATATCAAAATTTACCTTTATCTTGAAGGGGATTGCATGGCCACTTGATGAAGATTCTTCTCCTGTGGGCAGTTTCCAAAGGATCTGTGCAAATTTTTCCATGATTTTTGTTCCTTTGTCACACAAAGGCTTCCTCGATAAACATTTTAAAATGATCTCCTCCTCCTTCATATTTATTTTCGTCCCCTGTGGGTTTTGTCTGGCTCGAAGCAACTGATATTGCAAAGGCTCGATTGGTTTGAGTCCCAACTTCTTGTACCCAGATATTATTAGACACATGCACGAAGAAAAATAAATGAAGAGGGGAACAAACTGATTAACAAACTAAATACAATAAACACATAGATATGGAGAAAAACACAGATATCCAGTGAACAATATCTTTTATTGAATAAATGAAATAGGTTGAAACAATAAAACTGCAAAATTGAAACAACTTGCTCAAATGGTGGTAGCTATCTTTGAGAATAGATGTGGTTGCTACGCACATATGTATGAGAAAAATGATTACAATGAGGCTCCAGATTCCTTTTTAATATTACTCATGAATGCCAAAACCCTAAACATCCAAAAACCTAACCCTAGGAGGTGAAATGCCAAAATTCATGTGGGCCCCTATGGGTAAGTTGGTACCTCAACTTCTCAGGGTCGTAACTTTTGCATACAACCTCCGTTGTAGGTTCGTGATAGCTCATTGGAAAGATATTTTCGAGAACTACACATTATGTCGTAAAAATTTGATTGTCTATAGTTTGACTATGGCAAGAAAAAAAAAACAATGTTTAGGGACCCAAAATGACCTTGGAAGTACATAAAGATGTGCTTACATGAAAACATCCAAAATAAGCCAATTGGATTAGGTGGGAGGCCACCAGTATCCTCCTAGAAGATGTGTAGGTATTCAGATAACCCCAAAAGTGTAGAACCCACAATTACAAATAAGTACAAAAGAATGTGTTGAACTAAAATCTATGAAGAGGATCCAGTTGGAATATGTGGGTGGCCACCAATATCCACTTGGATCAAAGACACTTCATAATAAATTATTCCATGGTTTCACGTTCTCCGGTAAGACCCCTAAAATCACAGTTGTGCTCTAGAAAATCAAGAATATGTTGTTTAATACTGATGTTAAACATAAATGTCCACTTATAGTCTGCTTTGACCATGAACACTTACTTCAATATAGCTTGTATCTATCCCCCATGAAAGTACCCATGGATTTCAACAAATTTGATAGGGACCTATAGATCTTGAGGACTTGGAGGAACTCAAACATTTAACCTTTCGGGAATCAACCAGAAAAAGAGAAGTCAAGGATACCATATCGGGTGATATCAATAGCTCATTCACCCAACCTCTGAGGTTATAGAAAATAAATATAGGGAGTGATGAGCAACCTAAGATGGTGTCCATAGGTTATTATTGGGATGATAAAACTTTGACAAAGATATATTCTCTATTGCAGGAGTATGAGAATCTCTTTCTTAATAATTTTTCATAAATGAATGGGATTAAGGGAGAGTTGGGAGAAACGAGGATCGAATTAAAACCAAATGATAAGCATGTCAATCACAAAACATACCATATGAATTCACGAGTCAAGGGGATGGTTAAGAAAGAGATTGATTGAATGTTAGTGGCTGGGATAATTTTCCCTATGGATGAGGTCGAGTGGATCATTCCTATTGTAATCTAGAGAAATAAGGGTATTGATGATATAAGAATCTATATGGATTATAGGAGTTTAAACACAACTTGCGTACATGACCGTTTTCCCATTCCCTTTAGTGATGAAGTCCTTGATCAAGTAGTGATAAATGAAGCCTATTCTTTTATATATCGATTCTCACACTACCATCACGTTAGAATTGCAAAAGAATATAATACAAAGACTACCTTCACTACATAATGGGGTTCCTTTTCTTATAACATTATTCCCTTTGGGATGAATAATTCCCCAACTATTTTCTCTCGAATACTTATTGTTGCATTCCACGAATTTATTCATAAGTTCCTTGACGTGTATATGGATGGTTGAACCACATCCAACCTATTTAAGGATCACACAGGTTTACTACGATTGATGTTGATCGATGCAGGAAACTACATATTTCTTTAAACCTATATATATATATATATATATTGTACCCTTTGGAAATATGTTGGGACATATAGTATGCAGGGAAGGAGTGTTGGTTGATCCTGCAAATATTGTTGTGAAACTTAATATGCCCCTACCTAAGAGTGATAAAACATTGTGGTCAACATTGGTTCACATTGGATACTACTGTCAATTTATCAAAAATGATGCAATCATCACTACCCCATTGGAGAAATTGTTGAACAAATATGAAGCCTTTAGTTGGAATCCAGAGTGTTATAACCCTAAACTGCACTAGACATGCCTACCTGGCATCATGCCATCTTACTTGCTACCTTTTCCAAGCCATCATTGGACAACTGTTCTAAAAAACCATTTTCTTGAAGATGTATGCACCCTGCACCACTACTTCCCATGTACACATGATTTTTGCACCATTACAGCCTGCGTACGCTCACAAAAAGCGCAAAAAATAAAAATTGCAAAGGGATATAGGATTTTGGGCCATTACTAATCATTTGACCACCTATAGCTGGTCACCCAACTGAATACCTAGCTTTTTGGCCTATAAAAGAAGGTGTTGGGGTCCCATTTCAAAGGGAAGCATGAGATAAAAGAAACTCTACCCATTTCAACATCCCCCCATTGCCCCAATGTTTTGCAACCATGTTGTGAGTTTGAGCCAGAATTCCCTTTTTCAGCCCTTTTTTCCTCCATTGCAGATCCTTTCCATTTCCCTAGAGAGGACTGAAGAGGATAAGAATACATGGAAACAGTTGGTGCATGGTGAAGAGGATCCCAGGACCGATTTTGAGGAGCAGTCGTTGGTCTCATATTGTACCCGACTTTGTGAGATTAATATAAAGAAATACTTTTTTCGTCCCACCAAATGATGTCTTCAATCTTCATGATTTATTTTCATTTTCATTATGATATCTAACCCACTAATCCATATGTATAATGCAATCTTGTAGTTTGTTGTTTGTCTTTTGATGAATGCAGATCCTCCTTGGGAGGAGAATTGCAGTCAGGAAACAACCAAGCACAAATAGATCGACACCGGATGCAGAGTTTAAGG